>ML782734.1:433245-444448 GCA_009831015.1 Picea engelmannii
AAGGATGTATTTCAGGAGGTACCTGGACTACCTCCAAGGAGGGACATCAATTTTTCTATAAATTTGATGCTTGGAACAGCTCCAGTTTCGAAATATCCTTATAGAATGAGTACGCCAGAGCTAAAAGAGTTGCAATTGCAGCTCAAAGAGCTACTAAAGAAAGGTTACATTCACCCCAGTGTGTCACCATGGGGAGCCCCAGTCCTATTTGTGAAGAAGAAAGATGGGACGTTGAGGATGTGCATTGATTTTCGACAGTTGAATAAGGTCACTATCAAGAACAAGTATCCTCTGCCAAGGATTGATGATCTTTTTGATCAGTTGAAGGATGCAAAAATATTTTCAAAAATAGATCTCAGATTTGGATATCACCAAGTGAGAATAAAGGATGAGGACATTGGCAAGACCGCCTTTAGAACAAGGTACGGTCATTTTGAATTCACAGTGGTGCCATTTGGACTGACAAATGCACCTGCTGTTTTCATGTGCTTAATGAATGGAGTGTTCAGATATTATTTGGACAAGTTTGTCATAGTATTCCTGGACGATATCTTGGTGTATTCCAAGACAGAGGAAGAACATGAACAACACCTGAGAATGGTGCTGCAGGTGTTGAGAGAACACCAGCTGTACACAAAACTGAGCAAGTGCTCATTTTACCAAAGGCAGATCCATTACTTGGGACATATAATATCTAAAGAAGGGATCGTTGTGGATCCTGAAAAGGTACAGGCCATTCGAGAATGGCCAGCGCCAAGGAATGTGGCAGAAGTTAGATCTTTTATGGGTCTGGCAGGATACTATAGGAGGTTTATAGCCGGATTCTCAAGGATAGCCCATTCTATCACTTCCTTGCAAAGGAAGGGGAAGAAGTTCCAGTGGACTGAAGAATGTGAGAGTAGCTTCCAGCAATTGAAGTAACTTCTAACTAGTGCTCCAATCCTAAAGATTGCAGATCCAAACAAGGATTACGTAGTATGCACAGATGCATGTAAGGAGGGGCTGGGAGGACTTCTCAGCCAAGAGGGATTTGTAGTTTGTTATGAATCCCGAAAGCTGAAGGAACATGAGAAGAATTATGCCACTCACGATTTAGAGCTGGCAGCAATCGTCCACGCCTTAAGGAAATGGAGACATTACCTCATGGGCAAGAGATTCAAGTTGAGAACAAACCATAACGGTCTGAAGTATTTATTTGATCAGCCGACCTTAAATGCTAGACAAATCAGATGGCTGGAGTTTCTGTGTGAATATGACTTTGATATCAAGCATATCAAAGGGAAAGAAAATAAGGTGGCTGATGCACTCAGCAGAAAAGTGCACGAATTACATGCTACAACCATTAGCATGTACCAGACTGAGATGAAAGAGAGAATTTTGGAAGCTGCAAATGCTGATTTGCAGTACAAAAATCTTGTAGCAAAGCTACAACAATGTGAGAGACCACAGACCAAGGAAAGTTACACCTTGGGAACTAATGGTTTACTTCTATATAAAAACAGAGTGTATGTACCCAATGTCCGAGAGTTGAAGCTGGCAATTCTAAAGGAGATGCATAACGTGGCTTATGCTGGACATCCTGGATATCAGAAGACTATGGCAGTAGTCAAAAGCCATTATTTTTGGCCGGGTTTGAAGAAAGAAATTGTTGAATACATCGCCAGATGTATGGAGTGCAAGAAGGTTAAGGCGGAGCATAGGCATCCAACAGGGTTGCTGCAACCTTTACCTATTCCTGAATGGAAATGGGATGTGGTAACAATGGATTTTATCACCGGACTACCTAGAACAAGTAAGCAGCATGATTCAATCATGGCGGTGGTGGACAAGCTTACTAAAGCTGCCCATTTTATTCCACTGAAAACCACCCACCGGGTAGCAGATGTTGCTGATATCTTCTTAAAAGAAGTTGCACGCTTGCACGGAATTCCTAAGACAATTATGTCTGATAGAGACCCGAAATTCACTTCGAATTTCTGGAAAGGACTGTTCAAAGGATTCAGAACGAATCTGAACTTTAGTATAGCGTATCATCCCGAGTCTGATGGACAGATAGAGAGAGTGAATAGAGTAATAGAAGACATGCTGAGAATGTTTGTGATGGATAAACCATCAAGGTGGGAAGACTACCTGCATTTGGTAGAATTCGCCTACAATAATGGGTATCATGCATCATTGAAGATGAGCCCATTTGAAGCGCTTTATGGAAGAAAGTGAAACACTCCAGTGAGCTGGGATAATCCAGCTGACAGAGTAGTAGTTGGGCCTGAACTGCTCAAAGAGATGGAAGACCAAATGTTAAGAATTAAACATAATTTAAAAGCTACCCAGGACAGGCAGAAAAGTTACGTTGATAGTAACAGAACCCATAGAGAATTCAAAGTGGGTGATCATGTTTTCCTGAAAGTGAAAACTAACAGGAGTTCCCTGAGGCTGGGAAATGGCGCCAAGTTGGCAGCAAGATTTTGTGGGCCATTTGAGATCCTAGAAAGGATTGGACCAGTTGCATACATTCTTGCATTACCTGCATCTATGACTGTACATAATGTGTTTCATGTTTCACTGCTTCATAAATATGTACCTAATGCTAATCATGTTGTCGATTGGACTGTGATTCAGGTGGAATTAGATGGTGTCCTGTAAGTGCATCCTATGCGCATATTGGACAGGAAAAGCAAACAGCTCCGGAATCGAGCTATAGAGCTTGTAAAGGTCCAGTGGACCTGGTATGGTCCTAAGGATGCGACATGGGAGCATGAAGAGGTTATGCGGGCAGATTACCCACATCTTTTTGAAAATTTTGAAAGGCTTGCAGAGACAGTGTAAGTTGCACTGAGGACAGTGCAAAAATAAGGGGAGGGGGATTGTAGTGTCCCCAAGGCCGAGCCCCTCTGTAAACCAAGTTCTGAAAGGAATTGTAATCATGTTTTATAGGCTGGTGAGACAAGTTTTCATAAGCTGGAGGCTTATGTGTTGTTAGGCCAGGAGCCTACTGTTGTATATGTAATCATGCAGAACACTTAATAAAATATAAACATCACCAGGTGCAGACCGACCCCGATGAATGAGTGATGGGGTACTGAGCATCCATAGAGTGGGCAAGGAATTAGGGGCTGGAAGGTGGGAAAGGGGCTAAGTGTTGAGCCTAGTGGCTATGCCTAGGGGGGGCTTAAGCCTGGGAATAATATTTTAATATTATTCCAAAAGATATGTGCATCATATGTTTTTATCCTAAGTCCTTTTGGAAGGACGCGTGATTTCCCAAGTGGTGGGAGGAACATGTGCTGGTGGAACGCATGCAGTTCCATGGGTGACAAATGTCAACCCTGGTGCATACGAATAAAATGGCCAAGGTGAGCCATGAGAAGAGGATTCCCATTCCACCGGATTGTCTGAACGCGTACGAAGCTCTGAGCAGTATGACTAACCCGACTATAGAGAACCTTTGGGAGACCATGTGACTCGAATGTCTGTGTCTAATTCTGAGAAATCTCGTGCGTGTAACCCCAGCCTATGAGAAGCTTGTGTTGAATTTGGGGAAGAGTCTTTGCTTGTTCAGGAAAGCTGAGCACGCCTATGCGAGCATTCCCTGTTCTGAAGCCCTGACTCTGAAGCCATCCTGTGTTTGCCGAATCCATTTTTTGGAAATCTTGTGTCTGTTTTCCCGTGGGATTGTTGAGACTACGCAGTACTGGACTACGTGAGGCTTGTTGGCCTGTGAGCGACTCCCTCCAGGTGAGAGAGTGCGCAGGGAAAGGAGAGAACTCCTGGAAGGAACCCTGTAGCTTCCATAGAGCCCAGAGACTTCCGATCCGATCTGTTCCTGTAACCCAAGGTAAGGAAGATTGGCAGTCGAAGGACTATTCAGGTGACAGAGAAGGTGCATTCTCCTGGGGTGGAACAGGCATGTGGGGAATGAGGTTCTGTGGGCAGTGAGTGTGGGAGTTTCCTTGGAGAGAATCTCTTCCTTGTGGTTGCATGTGACTATTTTCCCTGTAACCTCAGTCTGAGCCTAGATTCCTTGCCTTAGGGTGGAGCTTAGTCCCAACTCGGGGGTGACCCACTACTGAATTGATGAGCAGTGCGGTCTAAGGTTGGGAGGTTTGTGGAAGGCCTGCACTTGGTTGGTGGAATCTACCATTGATAAAGATAAGTATATGATTATGCTTTAATCATGTTTTGCATGACTGTGCTGCTTATGTATCATGTTTTCCGCTGTGTATACGAATTATTATGGAATGCTATGGATTGTTTAATTATAGTAGTAATGATATGTTTTACTCTGAATTAAATGTGTTTATTTGTTTAAATGCATGGGATATATGATATCTGTATGAGCTTGTACAAATGGGTGTGCTACAAAATTGGTATCAAAGCGCGAGTAAGCCCAGAGTTCTGAAATGGGTGTGCTACATATGCAGACATTTTTGATCTCGGAGCAAAATCAAACATGATATTTTTCCTTGCTTATGTAGAGTAGGGGAGCTTGTGTGACCACCTTATGGTTCCATGGTATATCAATCTTGTTGTATATTTACATTTTGTCCTAATGAAATATATGATGCATTTTAGAGACAAAAATGATGGCTGGAATTTTGTTGATTAAGAAAATGGCTGGAATTTTGTCTACATCTCGTATATCTGTGCCACAAATACTGATAACTTCTTTCCTTAATATTTCCTACCATTCAAGGTTTATTGAGAGCAAGAATGTTGCCTACGTTAATGGATTGGAAGTTGTATCATGGCCTGCAAAGTAAAATGTCTTGCATTCATCCATGATTTCATCAATAGTCATACTTAGATTTCTTTGAGATCGACCCAATTCCATTAGCTCTACAGTTTCTCGCTTTCCAACAACATCCATTCAAACCCATCCACAAATCCCAAGTTCTTGTACTAGACATCCTAACCACAAAGCTTTGCTCTAGTGGAGTAATTTTAAGCTTGTGTAACCATGGATCCATTATTCTATTTTACTGCTAGACCTACACAACAACAAGCAACTAACAAAACTAAAACTAAATTGAACTTGGTGAAACTAAAATTGTGGAAATTGACTTGCAGAAACGGAACTGCAAGAAATTGAACAAGTAGATATTGTTATTCCTCCTTGCCAATTTGACAATCCCTGCCTAATGGAATCCAAAATCCATCCCTTCCACAAATGCAAAAGTTTTTTATTATCATGAAAGGATGCCCGAAGTGGAAAGTAAATGAATATTGGACAAAGAAAATGTTAGATTGGGATTTATTTACCCATCCACAGACCATTGAATTTAATCAATCCACTTCTTGTCAGAAAAAACTAGAAATGTCTGCATCGTGGAAAACCTATATGAAAGCTAACAAATGTTGGTTGTCTTTCTATGAATGGTTAACACAAACAAAGAACGAGGACGTCCAAATGATAAAATCTAATTCTTCCAGTGTTAGACACAAATGGAAAGGCCTTGATGGTAAAAAATGAAAATGAAGCTAGACTTTATCCCCAATCATGAACTGTGTTGGAACCCAATGTCTATATTGTTGGGATTTATATTTGGAATGTGGTTATTCAAGAGCAAGTTAGACTTGGTTATGGATCTATGCTAAGGTGTCTTGAAAAGAAGAAGCATGCTCCTATTCCTTTTGTTGGTGAGGGGAAAGAGTAGAGGGGAGCATGACTTGTATCTCATAAGGCATAATAGGTTGAAAATTATAACATTCTTTGAAAGGAGAATGGTCTATAGAACTGTGGACAACCTTTTTATAACTATGTTGTACAATGCACAAATAATTATCCCACTATTTATGCTTACGATGGAACACGGGGATGGCATGAATGAGTGTGCAGTTGAACACTTTTGTTTGCCCATCAATCTAGGTGTGAAAGGTTGTGGAAAATTGCAGTTTACAACCCAACAAAAACCAAAAGAGTTTTCTATAAATGGAAAAAGAACTAGTACTTTTGATTAGAGATGACGGTGAGGGGAACACAAAGATGTGCTCAGAGATGAGTGAAAAACATATATGAAACTCATTGAGAAATGATCTCTTTGGTGCAAGGAAATATATTTCCATCATGGAAAATTAGCATATGATAACAAAGATGACATTATATTGGCAGATGATCATAGAGAGACCATTGATAAAATCCATGAAAATGGATTCCCATGGCCGAGTAGGAATGAGAAACGGTTGTGAGATACCAAGATTACAAATGGTAGGACCAAGATAAGGATCAAAAGTGTATTATTGTTTCCATTGTTCATAAAAAAGAACCTTGATGTTGAGGATGGTGAGTACACAAAGAGGAGGACAATTGAGCATATCTGCAATTTTATTGGTGTTTCCCTTATTGTACTTAATCACCAAATTAAATTGTTCAATATAGAAAGTCCATTTGATGTATCATTTCTCTTGTAGCTTAGTTTGAGGGTTGGAAAAATCAAAGGATGATGGTATATATGTAAGGCAAACTCTTTTCCCAACAAATAGTGCCTCAAATTTTTGAGAGCTTGAACAAGGACATATAAATCATTGTCATAAAGCATTGTACCAAAGATTTGCATCAAACAATATTTTGGAATGATACACAACTAGGTGTTTGACCTACTTGAGGAATGCACCAATAACATACTAGGAGGTCTCGAAAGGCAGATGAAGGTATGTAGGTGTAGAAATAGGGGTGAAAAAAAGACTTTCTTTAGGTGGGAAAAGGTCTCATTGACAGTAAGTATCTAAGCAAAATGTAGTTGATTGGAAAAAATATGTTTGAAAAGTGAGGAATAAATTTGCAATTTAGTGCCCCTAAGAAACTCTTGAGCTCAGAAATAGTGTGAGGGACAAGCCTATCCAAGGAAACCTGCAATTTTTGAGTGTGTAACATATCCATAATAGTATGGATGTGTTCGAGGTACAACTTAGTGAAGTAGTGAGCATGCACTAGATGATCCAATATATCCTCAATATGAGGTGGGGGAAACCAATTTTTCACCTGGATTTTAGAGGAAGGCTCCCTGAAGCTCAGATTTTTACTAATGATTGGTATTCTGGATTGTAATGTCCCTTTCCAAATAGGAGCTCCAGAGAGGAGGCTTAATGGTCTAAACCTCCTTGTTAGACTATAGCTAGGGCCAAAGAGGGGTAAACAGGGTTACTAGAGGTCACTCCAGTCACAGGTGTTATATTCGGAAAGTGACATTGAGAGATAGTTCAGTGTATTCCAGGAGGAAGACACCAGTTGGATAATTTCGGTGTTGAAAGACACACCCTAGTCATCGGGAAGATCATCCAGGTCTTCCATCATTCTTCATTGATTCCACAGTGCTCCCATATTTCGGGTATTATCTTTTAGTTGCTTATTTGTATTCCGGCTAAGATCCTTTTGTCTTTTGATATAGCTGAGTGTTGTTATTTAATTCAAATGCAGTTTCTTATTTGTATTTCGGCTAAGATCCTTTCTCTGTTGATCTAGTCAAGTATTGTCAGTTTATTCAGCCGTATTCGACCATTTGTAATCCACAGAGATATCATAATACAAACTTTGCAGTCCTTTGTCGCGTTTATTATTTTTATGATCATTTATATGTTGTAAACCTTTGATCCTACACACACATTAGCAGTATTTCCTAGACTAGCCAAGTTAGGAACATTACAGTTGTATCAGAGCTTTAGTCCTGCCAGCCTGTGACTAAAGAAAATGAGTGCAGCAGAAGACCCAGAGGGCCGTGAACATGTAGGTGATTTCCCCCCTTTTCCTCCTAGCTCAGAGGAAGAGGAAGAGGCACACAGAGAAGCAGAGAGAAGGGCAGAGCATGAGGCTGAGTGCGAGGCAAAGAGGATGCTAGGAGATGGATATGAGTGACCAGAGGGCAGTGGCAAGGTCCCCGTATATCCAAAGGCATCTTTCATGCAGATTATCAACGATATGTTAGCTAGTCAACAAACCATGTCTCAGTCCTTAGCACAGGTGGTTGATAGATTGGCTAGAGTGGGCACCCCAGATACACAAGTCCCGCATCCAGCACAGGGGAAATCGGGAGCAGGCAGTAGACAAGTCACCCTCTTGCACATACACCTATGCAAGTAGGATTCCTAGACCCTTGTTTCCCAGTTTCCAGAGGGCACCCCCAGTAGCAGCACTGCCACCGATAGCACAGAGGACACCCAATCATGCCAACGATATTGCAGAGTATAGGAGGGAGTACACAACATTGGGTCGTGACTTCCATCAGGACATGACCTTAGTCGAGTACTGTGGACTCAGACTCAGGAACTGCCCTAGAGAGCTGCAGAGGGGAGGACCACAACAATAGCAGGGACATAACCTCGATTTCATCTGAAAAGTTGGGAAACTCACCATCCCTTCTTTCGAAGGATCGTCCAAATAAACCACCCGAGCTTGGGTACAGAAGCTAGACACATATTACAAGCTCAACTAGATGACCGAGACAGAGACCATCAATTTTGCGACCTTACACTTGGAGGGTGAGGCACATGAGTGGTGGTATCATGGACTGGTGACATTGGGTCACAGTCGCATCACCTCCTATAGGGAGTTTACAGATAGGATCATGGACAGGTTTGACAGGAAGGATCCTGAGATACACTTAAGGGATCTAGCCCAGTTGAGACAAATTGGCACAGCAGAGGCGTTCATCATAGAGTTTCAGCAGGTAGTCGTGGCAGTGACAGATATATCAGAGCCCAGGCTGATTGTGCTATTCACAAAAGGACTCATAGAGCCTTTGATAGGATGGGTGAAGGCATACAGGCCTCCCACTTTGCAGGATGCCATCCTTCGCACTCGAGATCTGGAAGAATCAGTGCCAAAGACTAAAACTTTATCCAAACCATTTGTGCCCCATAGGGATCGAGACAGGAAGCCATTCCAGAGAGAATGGAAGGGCAAGGAGAAGTTGGATGATGAGACTAGGTGAGAGCTTATGAGGAAGAAGCTTTGCTTCAGCTGTAGAGATCCATGGGTCCCAGGCCACAGGTGCATGGGCAAGGGAGAGATTCATTATATTGATATGGCAGAAGATAGCATGGACAATGAGGAGGAGGAGTAGGACAATGGATCCACTAGTTCAGAGGAGGAGTCAGCACCAGCAGAGGAGCAACCTCCCCGTAGACCACCGACACCGGCAGGAGCCCATCCTCCAGTAGTCCCACAACCGCCAGAGCAGGCTAACAAGAGGAAACCAACAAAGGGAGGATTTATAGCGACCCTTTCTGGTGTTCCCAGGTATGATACCCTCCATATTAGAGGGATTATTCAGGGGCAAAGGGAAATCACCCTGATAGATGGTGGGGCCACCCACAACTTTATCGACTCTTCACTAGTATCGAGACGGGCACTTCAGATAGAGGAGTTTGAGGGGTTTGATGTTGCAGTAGCAGATGGCCACACAGTGGAGTGTCTATATAGAGTTCTAAACTTAGATATGAATTTAGGCAACTACACAGTGAGAGACACATTTTATGTGGTTGACCTATTGAACACACATGTGGTGTTAGGAGTTCAGTGGATAATCACCTTGGGAAAAATCACTACCAACTACCAAACCTTGGAAATGGGATTCATAGATCAGGATGGGAAGAAGGTTGTTCTAAGAGGTATGTCGATAGAAGCACCCAGGACAGTTTCAGCCAAGAGGATGGAGAGGATATTCAAACATGGGGAGGTAGCATATGTCGCAGAATGCTTGATCACTACTCAGGAGGATTCAGAAGGTCGACAACAATACCATACAGAGATCAAGAATTTATTGGGACGACATCAGCAGGTCTTTGAGGCAATTCCACCAGGGAGACCACCTGATAGGGGGTTTGAGCACACCATTGAGTTGGAGGATGGGGCCAAACCTAGGATCACCCCCCCCCAATCGTCATCCTATGAGGTTCAAGGATGAGATAGAGAAGGAAATCAAGGAATTGATGGCGATGGGACACATCAGATCGAGAAACAACCCATTTTCTTCTTCAGTTGTCTTAGTTCTGAAGATGGATGGCACCATGAGGATGTGCATTGATTACCGAGCCTTGAACAAGAAAACCATCAAGAACAGGTACCCTATCCCATGCATTGACGAGTTGATGGATGAACTGCATGGGGCATTTTTCTTCTCAAAAATTGATCTATGCTATGGATATCATCATATCAACATCCAAGAGTAGAACATAGAGAAGACGGATTTTCAATGTCAGTTTGGACACTTCGAGTTCCTGGTTATGCCATTTGGGATAACCAATGCACCTGCTAATTTCCAGTCTTGCATGAACCATATACTCAAGGATCAGTTAAGGAAATCAGTCTTGATTTTCTTCGACGACATCTTGATCTATAATCGTTCATGGAAAGAGCATATGAGGCACCTGGATGAGGTATTGAGCATCATGGAGGAACAGTCATTATATGCCAAAGATTCCAAGTGTGAGTTCGGTATGATAGAGCTGATTTACTTAGGCCACATCATCAGTGCACAGGGGGTACAGGTGCACCAAGAGAAGATCAGGGTCATTTTGGATTGGTCGATGCCCAAGAATGTGACAGAATTGGATGACCGGTATAGGGTCATTGACGATGTCATATTTTACAAGAATAGAGTCTACTTGGTGCCAGATTCAGGGCTTAAGAAGAAGATCCTCACTGCATTTCATGATTCACCTCTAGTAGGCCATCAAGGGTTTTTCAAAACCTACAGACAGATCAGAGAGAGGTTCTCATGGAAGGGCCTCAAACAGGACGTTATGAGACACGTCAATGAGTGTGTGACTTGCCAGCAGAACAAGTCAGAGCATGTTCTTCCAGCAGGGCTACTTCAGCCACTCCCCATTCCAGAGCAGAAATGGGAGAGTATATCTATGGAATTCATCATAGGTCTAACCAAGGTCCATGGCAAGAACTGTATCTATGTAGTGGTCAATAGATTGACCAAGTTTTCTCACTTCTACGCCATGCCGACAGAGTACAACGCAGTTCAGGTAGCCGGGCATTTCTTCGGGGAGGTCTTCAGACTTCATGGGTTGTCGAAGAACATCGTTAGTGACAGGGACAGTCGATTCATAGGGAAATTTTGGAGAGAGTTCTTTTGGTTGGTGGGGACAGAGTTGACACCTAGCACCAACTATCACCCTCAGACAGATGGGCAGACCGAGATTGTCAACAAGTGTGTTGAAGGGTATTTGAGGAACTATGTAGGAGGACAACAGAGAA
>ML782734.1:485650-498476 GCA_009831015.1 Picea engelmannii
CTTAATATTTCCAAATTTAATGAAATATGTGTTATTTGCTAATTTCTATTTTTTTCCCTTCTTTTGGGACACGTTAATAGTATTTTTTAATGTAATTAGAAATTGTTTCTTTACAAGAAAATCAGTCATAGAGCACATCATCATAATCAAAAACATTTAGATAATGAAAAATTATGGCATCCTATGACTGTTTGACGTGATTCATCAACATTGCATTTCATTGACTAATGTAGGTGGTTTTTTTTTCCCACCAACTATTAGTTTAATTTCTAGATGCTCCTAATTTCACTCCAACTAGCCCACTATAGTCATTCTAAGTTCACAAAAGATTATATTACAACCCCATTCTAGGAGAATGCTTTGAGTAGACAAACTCAATAAACCACTTTTGAGAAAACCCTTGAAAAAGAATTATATTTTTGGGATTTTTTTTATGAGTAGTTGTTGGAGTAATGAAGTTAATATTTGTTCTAATTACTCAATTTTGATGTGTCTACTTTCAAAATTATAATAAGATATACAATAGTTTGGATGAAAAAACTAGGAAGTTATAGTTTAGAATCCCATGGTCCCTATTTGCATATCCTTTCTACCTGGCGAGAATGTGTTCTCTTTTATTTTTTCTAACATTTTTTGTAACACACCCACGACGGGGAGTAAAAAAAAATTTGTTCTTCTTAAGAAACAATACCCTCATTCGGGGTCCCTCTTCCATTCTACTCTTCCAGAGCTTTCCATCCACGATTTACATGTCCCGAAACGAGCTCAGAGCAGGCAGGTATCCTCTCCCAACATCTTCGGTTTCTTTCATCCCCCTATATTGCATATGATCGCGGCTATGTCTAGACGCCAAGACAACAGGTGCCAAGACGACCACCACGCGAAATTCTCCGTAGTAGAAACCCTTCAAAGTTCATGATTTGACACTGCATGTCCTCAGGGATTTCGATGACCCTAATTTACTTTGGGTTTTCGACGTTTGGAAGCTTCAAACGTTCCTACACCGCTTCCCTCTGAAGTACTCTGTACCTGGAGTTACAGGTCGAACGCCATGCGTCAATCTAAATCAATGGCTCGGGTCCACTTCGGGGATTCAACGTGCGAGAGTCCCAAATGCTCACACCACCTTTTCTCCTAGAATGATTTCACCTGAAGTCAATGATCGATCGATGCACATCTCTTTCAAATCGACGGTCATGATTTACTTCAGGAGTTCTCAACTCTAATGACTCCACCTTCCTCCGAAGTGGCTATATTCTTAAATGGAAGATCTGTTGACACCTATCCTTAGCTGACGGATGGCTCAGATGAAATCTGACTCTCCAGCCTTCGGGAGTCCTTGTTCAACACATTCCCTTTTTCCCAGAGTGACTTTCATCCAAAGTGCAGGATCTGACGACACCTGTCCATTTTAGCTTGGACGACTCAGATCTACTTCGGATCTTCAGGCTTCGAGAGTTTCAACCTCCCCACACTCACCTTCTTCTGGAGCGTTTACACCCAAAGTTGACGATCTGTCGACGCATGTCTCCCACAGATCGACGAATATAATCAACTTCAACCTTCAGGCTTCAGGAGTTTCAACCTTTCCACACTCACTTTCTCCCGGAGTGCTTACACCCGAAGTTGATGATCTGTCAACGTGTGTCTCCCACAGATCGACGACTGTAAACCACTTCGCCTCTTCGGGCTTCAGTAGTTTCAACCTTTCCACACTCGCTTTCTCCCGAAGTGATTACACCTAAAGTCGATGATCTTCCGACACGTGTCCTTTCTCCCAGATCGATGACAAAGAAGGACCCCATTACTCCACGGATTTCCAAAGAAACTCACGACTATCTACCTAGAAAATTTTCTAGGTCTGACGATTAGGATCCGGCCAATATCGATGTGTTCACCGATCGACGGTTCATAGTGATTGAAGGGCCCCAATGTGCACACTCTTTATCAGAGAGCTCAACCTTCACAATTTGGAAAGTACTCACCCAACTATGTCTATTCATTGTCATTGATCTTCCAACCCAACGAGATCAACGACGTTGGTGAATTGTGGGCCGCAAACTAAAACGTCCGTTAATTTCACCTTCGCGCTCCGCAATGATTCCCCACCATCGATCTTAATTCATAGATCAACAGTTCAAAGTGATTATGGGGTCCAATCTCCACAATTTGGGAAGTGCTCACCCGAATCTGATCTAATCCTGGTCATTGATATTCCAACCTAACAAGATCAACGACCTTGGTGAATTGCATGTTGCGAACTAGCGTGACCACTAATTTCACATGTGCACTCTGCAATGACTCCCAACCATCGATTAAATTGAGCAGCTGGTGTTTACTTCATTAACTCTAGTGGTATTTGAGTCAATCTGACGACCGAGACTACTTCTCCTCCCGGTAAATGACTCACATTCATCTTCATTGTCAGGTTCTTAAGTCGTCTATGGATCTTGTTACTCTGGTAGTTCGGGTAACTTTAACTATCATGAAATTTGACATCTCAGAGCTTCGAGTTCCCGAAGTTATGAAACCTTCATGAGATAACTCCTTTTAGCGTAGGGTTCCTAGACCCAGCTCACATGGACCTTCGGATGACGCTTGGGCTATGAACTCTTCTCTTAGTCGGGTTTTTGGTTAAGGACTTGGGCGCGAATTCAAAGTCTCTTAGACTACTGGACTGAAGGAGACGCCTCCCTAACTCGCATAACTTTAATCTCTAAAATAGGGAAAGGTAAACTCGTGAGGTTACCGAAATGGTAGTAGTGCCAAGAAGCTTTCTCCAACTCTAGAACTGTGATGTAATTACCTGGAGAAACTCCTTCAAGGGATTAAACTGGAGCATACGGAAAATCAAGCACAAGCATAAGTTCTCAAGGGGACAAACGCATACTCATAACTTAATCATTTCAATACAGAAACCATGTATATACATATAAATACACGCATGCATCCATTATTTCCAATTCAAAGCATAAGGCATGAAAACACTTATCAGAACCAGGAGGCATCATGTGACTATGGAAAGGGGTTCTCGTTTCCACCCAACAATAGGCTCAGTCACTCCAAATGGCTTTACCACTGGCCACCCCCGAGCTTAGACCACAATGCTTTGAGATTCAATCTCTCTCTTCCATCTCAATGGAAGTTAGGGATGAAGGTTACTCTCCTTCTCCTAGTACAGAAATAGATAGGAACAAAGGTTACTCTCCTTCTCCCGACTCAGTCTCTATTTTCTGCGATCACAACTCACTTTCCTCTTTCAGTCCTTCCTCGGAACCGAGAGCTTCGGCTCTCATCTCTGCACTCTTCGCAGGTCTTCCTCCACCCACACTGCTTGCTTTCTTACCTTCCTCAACAAGATTGTGTGTGGCACAAATTTCTAGTTCGTGGTCAAGTCTGAAAGCCTTACCGATGGGTGATCTTCCCCATTCCCTCATTAACTCTTGAGAAGGTCTTCCCACCTACCAGCTTGACTATAATTCATTCCTGGGTCAGAGGGTTGTTCTGATCCTGAGAAATTAAATCCAGCAAAGTACTGGTTCGGTGGAGGTTAACGCAACCATTCCTGGTCCCCTCCACCACCTTTTCATAGCATTCGTGGTTTCTCTTAGCACATCCCCTTTCCAGCAGTCATGCAACGCGCATGCATTTTCTATTAAAATAACAGAATTTACATTCATCGACCTTTTATACAAAGGTCCATCAAATCAAACATTCACACCTTTGAGTTTGTCAAAATTCCTTGGCCAATATAGTTATATTTACAAACTGGGGGAAACAGGGTGTTACAATTCCCTCCCCCTTAAAGGAACATTGCGCTCGATGTTCTATCTGTCAACATGATATGTATATACAGGAGTAAAAAAAATCGGATATGCTTGTGTCATGGCATCCTCCATTTCCTACGTAGCCTCATCTGAGCCAAAGCGTTTCCACTACAACTTAACCTATGAAATGATCGGTTCCTAAGTGAGGTTTCCTTCCTGTCTAGTATGCATTGAGGTTCTAGCATGAATTGTCCCTCTGGCTCCTCCTGGATCACAAACCAGTCAATTATATGATTAGAATCATGTACATATCTCTTCAATAATGAAATATGGAACACATTATGTGCCTTTACTGTGGGAGGAAGTGCTAGCCTATAGGCTAAAGGTCCCACTCTATCTAAGACTTCAAAGGGTCCACAATATTGAGGTGGCATCTTGGCACAAGCTCCCATTCTCGGGGAAATTTTCCTGGGTCTAACTCTGAGATAGACATGGTATCCTGTCTTGAACTCTCTAGGGTTCTCTTTCTGTCGGCGTAATATTTTTGTCTATCCTGATAAATCTTCAGATTTTTCTTTATCTAAGTCACTTGTTGTTCCATTTCTTTCAGCATGTCAAGTTCGATTGTAATTTTGTCCACTGGATTACTCCAGCTGATTGGGATCTTGCATTGTCTACCATAGAGGGCTTCAAAAGGGCTTATCTTCAAGGATTCTTGATATTCGTTGTTGTAGGAAAACTCTACCAATGGTAGGTATTCTTCCCACTTCTTAGGCTGATGCATTACATGCATCCTTAGCATGTCTTCTAGTATGTGTTTTACTCTTTCTGGCTTTCCATAAGTTTGAGGGTAATAGGTTGTACTTAACAACAATTCAATCTCAAAACCAACCATTAAGTATTTCCAAAATCTTGAAGTAAATTTGGTTTCTCTGTCAGATACAATTTACCTAGGCATGCCATGCAGTCTGAATATCTCCTTCATGAAGATGTTGGCAATATCTATTTCCTTGCAAGTTGACTTGACAGGAACAAAGTGAGCAAACTTACTCATTTTTTCCACCACGAACATGATGTCATCATTTTTCTTGGTCGATTTTGGTAATCCGGTGATGAAATCCATGGAGATGATTTCCCATTTCCATTATGGGATGGGTAGGGGTTGTAATAGCCCTGCCAGGTGTTGGTCTTCTGCCTTAACTTGTTGGCATTCTAGGCACTTGGATAGATATTCAGCTATGACTTTCTACAATCTAGGCCAATAGAATTGTTTCCTAGTGGCCATGATCATTTTCTGATATCCTAGGTGACCAATATATGGTATCTTGTGTAGTTCATCCATTATGAACCTCTTCAAGTTGTCACAGTTTGGAATATATAATATGTTTATGTAGGTCAAAAAACCTTCATCAAGCATATGGTATCCTTCATACTTTATCCCTATAGGCTCTTGCCTTAGGTATGAGGTCACGGTCTTGAAGAATGCATATGTTTCTTGTCCATTCCTGATTCTTTCCCTAACATCCGTTTCACAGGTTCTTACCGCTTCTAGGTGAATCTTCTTTATCCTTCTTCTAAGGGAGTCGACCACCCTATTTTCCTTTCCTTTGATGTGTTTGATTTGGAAATCAAACTCACTAAGGAGATCCATCCACCTAGCTTGCCTGGCATTGAGTTTTGGTTGATCAAACAGGTGCCTCAATCCACAATGGCCTGTCATAAGCACAAACCTCCTACCCAGGAGTTAATGCCTCCACATTTTTAAAACATGCACTATGGCATCCAACTCTAGGTCATGGGTCACATAATTTATTTCATTCTCATTCAATTTCATGGACACGTAGAAAATTACACGTCCCTCTTGCATAAGGACTCCTATGATACCTTCCTTGTAGGCATCTGTACACACGAGGAAATCATTATCAGGGTCTCCAATCTTCAGCATGGGTACATGGGTCATGAGGTATTTCTGTTCTTGAAATCTTTCTTCACATTTTGATGTCCAAGTGAATTTAACCCAATTTTTCTGAAGGGAAGTGATTGGACATACAATCTTGGAAAACCCTTTTATGAACCTTCTATAATATCCTGCCAAGCCCATGAAGGATCTAATATCAGATACATACTTTGGGGTAGGCCATTCCATAATCGATTTTATCTTGTCAGGGTCTACTGCCACCCCTTCTTTAGAAATGACATGGCCTAAGTAATGAAATTGCTTCTGGAAAAAGTCGCATTTGCTAAACTTGTCATAGAGTTGATTCTCTCTTAGTACTTGAAGTACGATTCTAAGATGTTCTTCATGCTCCTCTCTTTTCTTGGCGTATATTAGGATATCATCAATGAAAACCAATACAAATTTTTCCATAAATTTGTTGAGTACATTATTCATCAAGCACATAAAAGTGGCAAGGGCATTGGTTAACAAAAATGGCACCACCACAAATTCATAGTGACCATACCTTGTCCTGAAGGTTGTTTTGTGGATGTCTTCATCCTTAATTCGGACTTGATGGTATCCATACCTTAAGTCAATCTTCGATAAAATGGAATCACCTCCCAATTGGTCGAACAAGTCATCGATTCTTGTTAAGGGGTACTTGTTCTTTATGGTTGACTTATTGAGTTATCTATAATCTATGCACAGTCGGAGTGTGCCATCTTTATTTTTCACAAACAAGATGGGTTCTCCCCACGGAGATACATTGGGTTGGATGTAGCCTTTGTACATCATCTCCTTTAGTTGTAGCTTAGATGAACCAATTCTAGCGTACTCATCTTATAGGGCATTCTAGATGTTGGTGTTGTTCCTGGTCAAGTTCTATCAAGAAGTCAATGTCTCTTCTCAGAGGTAGACCCGGTACCTCTTTTGGAAACACGTATTTATATTATCTTAATATGGGGTGGTTCTCTAGGTTTGGTTTTTCATCCTCAACAGATTCCAACACATGTATTGCATATAAAGGAAACCCCTTTCTGCAATACCTTTTCATTTGAAGGGTTGATATTTGTCTCACTGAGACAGGCTTCTGAATCCCTTGGAGGGTTATCTCTCTCCCTTCTTCATTTACACATTATAAAGTTTTATGGTAACAGTCCAACTTACTTTTATAAGCAGCCAACCAGTCCATACCAACCAACAAGTCATAAGATCCAAGGGGAAGTATTTTAAGGGTCTCTCGGGTGGGAAATCCATCCATGATGAATTGGCAAGTTGGTATGGCCTCTGCTACTTTTCTTTTGGTCCCAGTGCCTAGTTGTACCAACCACAGCTTAACATGTCTAAATGGTTGTGGTTTACATTTATCAACAGTCTGAGGGGCCACATAAATCAAATTAGAACCAGGGTCAATTAAAATAGAAACTAGATGGTTGGCGATCATACTTTCCATCTCCACCATTGAAGCTTGGTGGTCAGCTTGATTATTGTCCAGGGTTGAATAAATTTGTGGCATGCTCCTAGCCACATAATTAACAGTGATAGCTTATTGGATATTGTAGACTCTCTTAGTGTTTTGTTGTATGTGTGGACAATCCCTCAATCGATGTTCTTCTCCACAACCCCAACATTTTAAGGTTTCGTTATTTGAGTTATCAGTCTTTCCTAGGACTACCTCAAAAGATTTATTTCCACTCTGAGAGGGGAAATTTTTCTGATACACACTTCTAGTAGGAAGGTTCATCCTATAACCCTTCCCATAGTTCTTAAATCTTGAGGATTTAAACCACTTCTTCTTGAATCCCGAACTACTCTTCTTCCTCCAATCCTCGTGAGGTCTTGTCTTATTCCTGAACTGTTCATAACAATACCTTGTCTTTCAGATGGTATTTTCTAAGGTCTTTGGTTCATCAAACTCAATCCTATCCCAGTAGGTCCGAGGTAACCCACTAATAAATCACTTCACTTTTACCTTTTCATCCTTTATGTAGGGTACATACCTTAGTAGCTCAAGGAATTTATTGACATATTCATCTATGGTGAGACATCCCAGCCTGAGTTCATAAAAATCCTTAGTTTTACCATCCATGTATTTCTCGGACAGATACTTCTTCCTAAAGTATTTCTCGAATTGTTTCTATGACAAGTCCTTCTCATGGACTCCTTTCATATTCTTAAGATATTCCCACCAAATGGAAGCCTTTCCATTTAGGTTTAATATGGCTATTCGAGCCTTCAAGTTTTCAGAGTAGTCATGGACTCTGAAGTATTTCTTTAAACCAACTAGCCAGGCCTTAGTCTCTTCCCCTTTCTTAATCTCTCCATCGAAAGAGGGTGGTTTGGATTTCTTGAATTCTTCAGGATCATGACTTTTGGAATGTTTTCGCTTCTTTCCTTTCCTTTGAGACTATGAGCTATTTTTGCTACTAGAAGATCCCTCGGATTTGTCAGCTTACCTTCTGGAGGAATCTCCCAATGAGTGTCCCCTGCCTCCAAGTTGGGCCTTCTTCGAGGTACTTCTCCTAGTGTGGTCACTTATGGGGCCATGTTTTCGGATCTCAGGTGGATTTTAAATTCTCTTCACATGTCATTGGTCCACATGGTTGGTTGCAGGTTCATGTTGTAGATTCCTCTATATGTCGGATAAGCTCTGCAGTAAGACTGCATTAATTTCTGGTTTTTTTCTTGCTCCTTTATCAATCTCACGTTGTCGACCTTGCAACTTTGTAATTTGGCCCTGAGGCTCCTTACAATTTCAGCCAGATCCGGAGGGTTTTTCACCGCCCGCCTTTCGTCAAATTCTTCATCTTTATTGTGGGATCCATCCCCCACTTCATAGCACGTCACCATCCTTTAGACTTGAAGTTTTTTTCCTGTGATTTATTGACTCCTCCTGTGATGAAAAAACACTTATTGTTAGCCAACATTCTCTTAGTTTATGAACAATACACAGTTCAAATTTTTTAAATGCACACACACACACACACACAAAAGAAAGTTTCATTCTTTTCCTCAATAAAAGTTTAACTATAACCTTTAAGAAAGAGGTAAGACAAAGTGTCACTCTTAAAAGTACTCTAAATATGGTTTTTAAGCAACTCGTCCATGAGAACAAGTAGGCCAAGTGTTGTAACTTTTCTCTGATACCAATTTGTAACACACCCATGATGTGGAGTAAAACAAATTTCGTTCTTCTTAAGAAACAATACCCTCATTCAGGGTCCCTATTCCATTCTTCTCTTCCAGATCTTTCCAGCCACGATTTCCATGTCCCGAAACGAGCTCAAAGCAGGCAGGTATCCGCTCCCACAATATTCGAGTTATTTCATCCCCCTATATTGCATATGACTGCAGATATGTCCAGACGCCAAGACGAACACCACGCGAAATCCTCTGGAGTAGCAACCCTCTGAAGTTCACAATTTGACTTCACGTGTCCTCAGGGATTTCGATGACCCTGATTTACTTCAGGTTTTCGATGTTTGGAAGTTTCAAATGTTCCTACATCGCTTCCCTCTGAAGTACTCCATACCCAAAGTTACAGGTCGAGTGCCACGCGTCCCTCTAAATCAACGGCTCTGGTCCACTTCAGGGCTTCGACATTCGGGAGTCCCGGACGCTCACACCACCTTTTCTCCTTGAATGATTTCACCTGAAGTCAACGATCGATCGATGCGCATCTCTTTCAAATCGACAGTCACGATTTACTTCAGGATATCTCAACTCTCGTGACTCCATCTTCCTCCGAAGTGGCTATCTTTAGAAATGGAATATTTGTTGACACCTATCCTTAGCTGACAGACGACTTAGATGAACTCCGACTCTCCGGCCTACGGAAGCCCTTTTTCAACACATTCCCTTTTTCCTCGAGTGACTTTCCTCTGAAGTGAAGGATCTGACGACACCTGTCCCTTTTAGCTTGGACGAATCAGATCTTCTTCGGCTCTTCGGGCTTCGAGAGTTTCAATCTCCCCACACTCATCTTCTTCCGGAGTGTTTACACCTGAAGTCGACGATCTGTCGATGCGTGTCTCCCACAGAACGATGGTTGTGAGCCACTTCGTCTCTTTAGCCTTCGGGAGTTTCAACCTTTCCACACTTTATTTCTCCCAAAGTGCTTACACCCAAAGTCGATGATCTATCGATGTGTGTCTCCCACAAATCGACGGTTGTAAACCACTTCGGCTCTTTGGGCTTCGGTAGTTTCAAACTTTCCACATTCTCTTTCTCTTAGAGTGCTTACACCCAAAGTCAACGATCTACCGACACGTTTCCTTTCTCCTAGATCGATGGCACAGAAGGACCCCATTACTCGACATATTTCCAAAGGAACTCACGACTATCCACCTAACAACTTTTCTAGGTCTGACGATCAGGATCTAGCCAATACCAATGTGTTCACCAATCGACAGTCCACAGTGATTGCAGGGCCCCAACATGCGCACTCTTTATCAGAGAGCTCAACCTCCACAATTTGAAAAGTACTCGCCCAACTCGGTCTATTCATGGTCATTGATCTTCCAACCCGACAAGATCAACGACGTTGGTGAATTGCAGGCCGCGAACTAGCGCGCCCGCTAATTTCACCTTCGCGCTCTGCAATGATTCCCTACCATCGATATTTGTTCACATATCGACGGTTCACAATGATTACGGGGTCCAATCTCCACAATTTGGGAAGCACTTTCCCGATTTTGATCTAATCCTGGTCGTTGATCTTCCAACCCGATGAGATCAACAGTGTTGGTGAATTGTAGGCCGTGAACTAGCGCATCCGCTAATTTCACCTTCGCACTCCGCAATGACTCCCAACCATCAATTTAATTAAGAAGCTCATGTTTACTTCGTTAACTTCAGTGGTATTTGAGTTGATCTGAAAACCGAGATGGCTTCTCCTCCTAGTAAACGACACGCATTCATCTCCCCTGTCAGGTTCTTAAGTTGTCTATGGATCTTGTTACTCTGGTACTTCAGGTAACTTTGGCTATCGTGAAATTTGACATCTCAGAGCTTCAAGCTCCCGAAGTTCTGAAATCTTCATGAGCTAACTCCTTTTAGTGTAGGGTTCCTAGACCTAGGTCACATGGACCTTTGGATGATGCTTGGGCTATGAACTCTACTCTTAGTCAGGTTTTTGGTTAAGACATTGGGTGCGAGTTCAAATTCTCTTAGACTATTGGTTTGAAGGACATGCCTCCCTAACTCATAGAACTTTAAGCTCTAAAATAGGGCAAGGTAAACTCGTGAGGTTACCGAAATGGTAGTAGTGCCAAGAGGCTTGCTCCGAATCTGGAACTTTGATGTAATTCCCCAGAGAAAAGCCTTCGAGGGATTAAACTGTAGCATTTGGAAAATCAAGGGGACAAACTCATACTCATAACTTAATCATTTCAACACATAAACCATGTATAGACATATAAATACATGCATGCATACATTATTTCCAATTCAAAGCATAAGGCATGAAAACACTTATCAGAACCATGAGGCATGATGCGACTACTGAAAGGGGTGCTCATTTCCACCCAACCATAGGCTCAGTCACTCCAAATGGCTTTACCACTGGCCACCCCCGAGCTTAGACCACTATGCTTTGAGATTCAATCTCTCTTTTCTAGCTCAACTAAAGTTAGGGACGAAGGTTACTCTCCTTCTCCCAGTATAGAAATAGATAGGGACGAAGGTTACTCTCCTTCTCCCGACTCGGTCTCTATTTTTTACGATCAGAACTCACTTTCCTCTTTCAGTCCTTACTCGGACCCGAGAGCTTCGACTCTCGTCTCTGCACTCTTCGCAAGTCTTCCTTCGTCCACCCCGCTTCCTTTCCTTCCTTCCTCAGCAAGATTTTGTGTGGCTCGAATTCTCAGTCCGTGGTCAGGTATGGAAGCCTTACCAATGGGGAGCCTGCCCCATCCCCTCATTAACTCCTGAGGAGGTCTTCCCACCTACTAGCCTGACTGTAATTCATTACTGGGTTAGAGGGTTGTTTTGATCCTGAGCAATTAAATACAAAAAAGTATTGGTTCAGTGGAGGTTAACGCAACCATTCATGGTCCCCTCCACCACGTTTTCATAGCATTCATGGTTTCTCTTAGCACATCCCTTTGCAGCAGTCATGCAACGCGCATCCACTTTCTATTAAAATAACAGAATTTACATTCATCGACCTTTTATACAAAGGTCCATCAAATCAAACATTTACACCCTTGAGTTTGCCATAGTTCCTTGGCCAATATAGTTATATTTACAAACTGGGGGAAACAAGTGTTACATTTTTACTATTAAATAAATCTATTCAAGTGTCTTTACATATATTACCTAGCATTTATTTGGTACATGAAATTGTTGTTTTTTGGTGGAGTATAAGTCCTATAAAGAAAGGTTCTCACTTCCATTATGACACTAATCTATTTGTTCCAAGTGAGAAGAAGGATATCCTTACATCAACATCATGTTGGAGTGCAATTGTTTCTTTGCTAGTTAGACTTACAACTTTTATGGGTCCCACTCAGATAATAAAGTTCTATGTGATTCCCTAATAGGTAATCTTGTTATTGAATTTCCACTATCATATTCCAATAAAACGTATCACTCCCATGTTTTTGGTAGTTTCATCATGAATTTTGGGTTTTCTTTACTTCTTTTATGTCATGCCCTATTGGAGTTTACTAGTTTTGACAATGCATACTATGGGGGCTTTGGATCATTTAAAACCTCTTGCATTTATCTTAACATTATATTGTGGAATGTGTCATGGACTGTAGATTTTTGTAGTGTGGTTAGATCTTGTGACATATCTTCATCACCGTGGTTACAAAGAGAAGGTTCCATGTGGTTAGATCTTGTGACATATCTTCACCACCATGGTTCTGAAGAGAAGGTTCCGTGGTATGGAGGCAAGGTATACATTGTGCATATAGCTTCTTGGAAATTTGGTTGTTATACTTTTGAATGCTCAATAATACTAAGGCTCATAGTACATTGTAGGAATGGATTTATCTCAAAGGAGAGATTACTACCAATAAACAAGACTATGGATTGATTGATAATATCCATCATGATATTAGAACCCATGTTCTACATCACATTTTTCCTCAAATACCTCACTGCCACTTAGTGG
>ML782734.1:500385-511661 GCA_009831015.1 Picea engelmannii
GTTTCCCAAAAGCCACTTGGAAAACCAATGCATTCATATTGGGAAAATATTCATTATGGTTAATTTTAGCCCGAAGGAAAATAAGTATATCTATTGGAAATGGCCACTTTTAATGACCATGATTTCATGTAATGTTCTTGACTTGGCTAGTCTAGGAAATACTGCTAATGTGTGTGTAGGATCAAAGGTTTATAGCATATAAATGATCACACAAATAATAAACGCGACAAAGGACTGCAAAGTTTGTATTATGATATCTCTGTGGATTACAAAATGGTCGAATGTGGCTGAATAAACTGACAATACTCGACTAGATCAACAGACAAAGGATCTTAGCCAGAATACAAATAAGCAATTGCGGTTGAATAAAATAACAACACTCGGCTAGATCAAAAGACAAAATGATCTTAGCCAAAATACAAATAAGCAACTAAAAGATAATACTCAGAATATGGGAGCACTGCGGAATCAATGAAGAATGATGGAAGACCTGAATGATCTTCCCGGTGACTAGGGTGTGTCTTTCAACACCGAAATTAGCCAACTGGTGTCTTCCTCCTGGAATACACTGAACTATCTCTCCTGAGATGCGCCTCTTCTCCTCAATGACAAGTCATAATATGCATAATGATGAATTAGGTCGCTAACCCTTCCTTTATAGCTTTCCAAAACCCTAAATAATGTTGAAACCCTAATTCACTGTTGACTTCTATTTTTAGCTCATAATGAATTCAAAGTGCTTTTAACCCTTTTTAGCTCAATGTCACTTTCCGAATATAACACTTGTGACTGGAGTGACCTCCAGTAACCCTGTTTACCCCTCTTTGGCCCTGGCTATAGTCTAACGGGGCGGTTTAGACCATTAAGCCTCCTCTCTGGAGCTCTTATTTTTACAGTCCTCCCTTCCTGAAATTGCATGTCCTCAAGCAATACCAGTCCAGGGTGTTGCAACACCTTCTCTCTCTCCCAAGTAGCGTCCTCTACTGGAAGCCCTCTCCATCTAATCAAACACTCTTTGATGACCCTGCTCCTCAGTTTCCACTCTCGGAACTCCAAAGCCTCCTACGAAACAAACTCCAACTATCCCTCCTCATCCAATGGGGGAAGCTCCTCTGATGTGCTAATGAATTTTCCCATTGCCTTTTTGAGGCAAGACACGTGGAACACGTTATCAATCTTGCTCCCCTTTGGAATCTCTAGCTCGTAAGAAACCTTGCCTACTCGGTGCATGATCCTGTAAGGACCATAAAATCTGGGCTTGAGGTTCTCGACCCCACTCTTCTTTAGAGATGACTATCTGTAGGGTTGGAGTCTCAAGAAAACCAAATCTCCAACCTCAAAGTTGCGCTCTATCCTGTTCCTGTTCGCACTTATCTTCTGTAAGTTTTACGTCGTCTGCAGGTTCTCTTTCAACAACTTGAGAATCCCCTGACTCTCTATGATCCAATCCTTGGCCTTGGGGGCTCTGCTCTCCCCGAAGACCAAGTCTACCAAAGTGGAAGCATCATATCCGTACAATGCTTGGAAGGGTGTCATACCAATCAACATGTGGAAGGTGGTGTTGTAGCAATGTTCTCCTCAATGTAACCACTTTACCCATGTTCTTTGTTGTCCTCCTACATAGTTCCTCAAATACCCTTCAACCCACTTGTTGACAATCTCGGTATGCCCATCTATCTGAGAGTGATAGTTGGTGCTAGGTGTCAACTTTGTCCCCACCAATCGAAACAACTCTCTCCAAAATGTCCCTATGAACCAACTGTCCCTGTCACTAACGATGTTCTTCGAAAACCGATGAAGTCTGAAGACCTCCCTGAAGAAAATCTCGGCTACCTGAACTGCGTTGTACTTTGTTAGTATGGCATAGAAGTGAGCAAACTTGGTCAATATGTCGACCACTACATAGATACAGTCCTTACCCTGGACCTTGGGTAGACCTGTGATGAAGTCCATAGATATACTCTCCCATTTCTTCTTTGGAATGGGGAGTGGCTGAAGTAGCCCTGTTGGAAGAGCATGCTCTGACTTGTTCTGCTAGCAAGTCACACACTCACTAACGTGTCTCATAACATCTTGTTTGAGGCCCTTCCATGAGAACCTCTCTCTGATATGTCTTTAGGTTTTGAAAAACCCCTGATGACCTGCTAGAGGTGAATCATGAACTACAGTGAGGATCTTCTTCTTAACCCCTGAATCTAGCACCAAGTAGACTCTATCCTTGTCAATATGACATTGTCAATGACCCTATACCGGTCATCTTGTATCTGCCCATCCATCACCTCACAAGCGAACCGGTTCTTGGAATATTCCACTAACAAGTGGGATTTCCAATCTACTGAAATCTCCATCAAAGAACATGTCGCAGGTCTCCTCAATAGTGCATCGGCCACAATGTTCTTCTTCCCCTTGACATACTCTATGTCAAAGTCGAATGCTTGTACCTTCGTCACCCATTTCTGTTGGCGCTCACTGAGGTCCTTCTACTCAAGGAAATACTTCAAACTGTTGTGATTGGTCTTGACCACGAATTTGTTACCCACCAAATATTTTCTGAACTTGGTCAAGGCATGCATGATTGCCAACATTTCCTTGTCATAAATGGAGTACAAAATCTCAGGTTGACTAAGCTTCCAGTTCTCAAATACAATGGGGTGTCCTCCCTGCATCAAAGTTGCATCGATCCCTTCACTGGATGCGTCACACTCTAGTACAAATGGCAAGGTGAAGTCTAGTAGTGCCAACACTGGACAAGTGCCCATGACTTCCTCCATGTGATCAAAGTCTTCCTGTGATTTATCGGTTCATATGAAGGCCCCATGCTTGGTAAGATCTGTCAATGGTGCTCCAAGCTGAGAAAAACCTCGGATGAACTGCCTATAATAGCTACACAGCCTGAAGAAGCTCCTCAATTCTGTCACGTTCTTGGGCATCAACCAATCTAGAATGGCCCTGATCTTCTCTTGGTGCACCTGTACCCCCTGTGCACTGATGATGTGGCCTAAGTAAAGCAACTCTATCATACCAAACTCGCACTTGGACTCTTTGGCATATAATGATTGTGCCTCCATGATGCTCAATACCTCATCCAGGTGCCTCATATGCTTTTTCCATGACCGGCTATAGATCAAGATGTCGTCAAAGAAAACCAAGACTGATTTCCTTAATTGATCCCTAACTATATGGTTCATGCAAGACTGGAATGTAGCGGGTGCATTGGTTAGCCCAAATGGCATAACCAGGAACTCGAAGTGTCCAAAATGACATCGACATGTCGTCTTCTCTATGTCCTGCTCTCAGATGCTGATCTAACGATATCCAGAGTGTAGATCAATTTTTTAGAAGAAAACTACCCCATGCAGTTCATCCATCAACTCATCAATGCATGGGATAGGGTACCGGTTCTTGATGGTTTTCTTGTTCAAGGCTCGGTAATCAATGCACATCCTCATGGTGTCATCCTTCTTCAAAACTAAGACAATTGAAGAAGCAAATGGATTGCTTCTCAGTCTGATGTGTCTCATCACCAGCAATTCCTTGATTGCCTTCTCTATCTAATCCTTGAAACTCCTAGGACGACGATAGGGGGGGGTGATCATAGGTTTGGCCCCCTCCTCCAAATCAATGGTGTGCTCAAACCCCCTGTCAAGTGGTCTCCCTGGTGGAATTGCCTCAACGACCTGTCGATGTCGTCCCAATAAATTCTTGATCTCTGTATGGTATTGTTGTCGACCTTCTGAATCCTTCTGAGTAGTGATCAAGCATTCTGCGGCATATTCTACCTCCCCATGTCTAAATATTCTCTCTATCCTCTTGGCTAAAACTGTCCTGGGTTCTCCTGTCGACATACCTCTCAGAACAACCTTCTTCCCATCCTGATCTTTGAATCCCATTTCCAAGGTTTGGTAGTTGGTAGTGATTTTTCCCAAGGTAATCATCCACTGAACTCCTAACACCACATCTGTGTCTGATAGGTCAACCACATAAAATGTGTATCTCACTGTGTAGTTGCCTAACTTCATCTCTAAGTTTGGAACTCTATCTAGACACTCCACTATGTGGCCATCTGCTACCGCAACATCAAACCCCTCAAACTCCTTTGTCTAAAGTGCCTGTCTCAATACTAGTGAAGCGTCGATGAAGTTGTGGGTGGCCCGACCATCTATCAGGGTGATTTCTCGTTGCCCCTGAATAATCCCTCTAATACGGAGGGTATCATATCTGGGAACACTAGAAAGGGTCGCTATGACACCTCTGTTTGTTGGTTTCCTCCTGTTAGCCTGTTCTGGCGGTTGTGGGACTACTGGAGGAGGGGATCTTGCCGGTGTCAATGGTCTACGGGGAGGTTGCTCCTCTGCTGGTGCTGACTCCTCCTATGAACTAGTGGATCCACTATCCTACTCCTCCTCCTCATTGTCCACGTTGTCTGCTACTACCTCAATATAATGAATCTCTCCCTTGCCCATGCACCTGTGGCCTGGGACCCAAGGATCTCTGTAGTTGAAGTAAAGCTTCTTCCTCATAATCTCTCGCCTAGTCTCATCATCAAACTTCTCCTTTCCCTTCCATTCTCTTTAGAATGGCTTCCTGTCTCGATCCCTCTCAGGCACAAATGGTTTGGAGAAAGTTTTATTCTTTGGCACTGAGTCTGGTAGATCTCGAGTGCGAAGGATGGCATCCTGCAAAGTGGGAGGCCTATATGCCTTCACCCATCCTCTCAAAGAATATATGAGTCCTTCTGTGAATATCATGATCATCCTGGGATCTGATATATCTATCACTTCCACGACTACCCACTGAAACTCTGTGACGAACGCTTCTGTTGTGCCAGTTTGTCTCAACTGGGCTAGATCCTTGAAGTGTATCTCGGGGTCCTTTCTGTCAAACCTATCCATGAGCCTATCTGTAAACTCCCTATAGGAGGTGATGCAACTATGACCCAATGTCACCAATCCATGATACCACCACTCATGTGCCTCAGCCTCCAAGTGTAAGGTCGTGAAATGATGGCCTCTGTCTCGGTCATCTGGTTGATCTTGTAATACGTGTCTAGCTTCTGTACCCAAGCTCTGGCGGTGTATTTGGACGATCCATTGAAAGAAGGGATGGTGAGTTTCCCAACTTTTCGGATGAAATCGAGGTTATGCCCCTGCTGTTGTTGTGGTCCTCCCCTCTGTTGCTCTCTGGGGCGGTTCCTGAGTCTGAGTCCAAAGTACTCGACTAAGGTCATGTCCTGATGGAAGTCACAACCCAATGCTGCGTACTCCCTCCTATACTCTGCAATGTCATCGGCATGAGTGGGTGGCCTCTGTGTTATCGGTGGCGGTGCTGCTAACAGGGGTGCCCTCTGGAAACTGGGAAACAAGGGTCTGGGAATCCTACTCACAGAGGTGTATGTGCGAGAGGGTGACTAGGGTATACTTCCTTCTCCCAAGTTCCCCTATGTTTCATGTGGCACTTGTGTATCTGGGGTGCCCACTCTAACCAATATGTCAACCACCTATGCCAAGGACTGAGACATGGTCTGTTGACTAGCTAACATATCATTGATAACCTGCATGAAAGTTTCCTTTGGATCTATGGGGGCCTTGCCACTGCCCTCTGGTTGCGCATATCTATCTCCTAGCATCCTCTCAGCCTCATGCTCAGCCTCACACTCTGCCCTTCTCTCTGCTTCTCTGTGTGCCTCTTCCTCTTCCTCTGAGCTAGGAGGAAAAGGGGGAAAATTAGGCCTATGCCTTCTTTCCTGATGCCTGTTGTAAGTGACATATTCGTCACCTACGTGTTCACATCCCTCTGAGTCTTCTGCTGCACTCATTGTCTTTAGTGACAGGCTAGCAGGACTAAATATCTAATACCACTGTAATGTTCCTGACTTGGCTAGTCTAGGAAATGCTATTAATGTGTGTGTAGGATCAAAGGTTTATAGCAATTAAATGATCATACAAATAATAAGCGCGACAAAGGACTTCAAATTTTGTATTATGATATCTCTGTGCATTACAAAATGGCCGAATGCGGTTGAATAAACTGACAATACTCGACTAGATCAATAGACAAAGGATCTTACCCGGAATACAAATAAGCAACTACGGCTGAATAAAATAACAACACTCGGTTAGATCAAAAGACAAAAGGATCCTAGTCGGAATACAAATAAGCAACTAAAAGATAATACCGGGAATATGGGAGCACTGCAGAATCAATGAAGAATGATGGAAGACCTGGATGATCTTCCCGGTGACTAGGGTGTGTCTTTCAACACCGAAATCAGCCCACTGGTGTCTTCCTCCTGGAATACACTGAACTATCTCTCCTGAGATGTGCCTCTTCTCCTCAATGACAAGTCATAATCTGCATAATGATGAATTAGGTCGCTGACCCTTCCTTTATAGCTTTCCAAAACCCTAAATCATGCTGAAACCCTAATTCATTGTTGACCTCCAAAACCCTAAATCACTGCTGAAACCCTAATTCACTGTTGACTTCTATTTTTAGCTCATAATGACTTAAAAGTGCTTTTAACCCCTTTTAGCTCAATGTCACTTTCCGAATATAACACCTGTGACTGGAGTGACCTTTAGTAACCCTGTTTACCCCTCTTTGGCCCTGGCTATCGTCTAATGGGGCGGTTTAGACCATTAAGCCTCCTCTCTGGAGCTCCTATTTAGAAAGGGACATTACATTTCATATGATTAGAATATTTTTAGTCGTCAAAATAATAAATTGAAGGTTGTGATTTCAAGCATTAACTTCCTTTCATGACAAAAGATGTCCCTTTATCATTCAAATGGGTGATTAAGATGATTAGCATAATAATGAGGGATCTTGTTATTAATGTCCACTTTAGATTTAGGATTTTCATTGTTGATGGGTGAGTAGAGCATAGTCCACTTCCCCTTCTTTACAAGATGTTCCTAGGGTGAATGGAAAGTCGTTTTCTTATGAGGTGAAGCTTTGTGGAGTACCATTCCTTACCATGTGCCCATCTCTTTACTAGGTGAAGAGCATCGTGGATAGCAGTGGATTTTTAACTACATGCTAGGATTCATGTGTTCCTATTGATATACGTCGAGCACAACTTCTTGTAAAACTATATGCAGAGCACAACTTCTTGATATATGTTGAGCACAATTTCTTGTAAAAATATAGTTCCAACACAACTTAAATATAAGTCCAGTACAACTTCTGGATATGCATCGAGCAAATGTGCATGAGGAGTTGATATAATCTTCGACATGAACAAAAGAGGATTCATGCAAAGATAAAATGGATCCCCACATTATTAATTGTGCATGGGGATTCATGTAGAGGGCATTTTTACAATATATCATGTAGGGCCCGGTGTATATCCAAGAAGTTGTGGTTGATATAGGATATAAGTCAAGGAAAAGTGTGCATGTCAAATTTGATCCACTGTGTTTTGGTTGATACAAGGTGAGCCCATTTTAAGAAGTTGAAAAAATCAAATGTATTTCTATATATTTAATTGTGTATGGGATTCATGTGGAGCGTTGGTGGGTTTTTAATTGTGCATGAATGGGATCGATGTTTTTTGGTTCAAATAGTTCCAAAGAAGGTTTTTTATATATATGTGTTGTCTGGAGTCACAAATAGTTCTTGAAGAGCCCAAAGTTTGTTATATGCTTTGGGATAATGTTTTGGCAATAGGGTTTTTCTTCATTATTTTGACCCTAGGATTAGGGTTGTCACTATTTTGACAACTTGGTTTTTCCATTTTTTGTATTTAGGATTAGGATTGTTATATTTAAAATACTTTTTTCACTGTTTTTTAATTTAAAAAATATTTTTAAAATCAAAATTTCACACATAAATAACTCATTTTAATAATTATGAAAAAATATACTTTTGTCTAACAATAAAGTTACCACATCTAAATTGATAACAATATAATACTATGGCCATTGGTAATCTTCCTTGTATAGGAAGGTAGAATCGCTTATGAGATACATGGCCATTAGCCTCATAATCCACTCGACACAAAATAAAAGAAAGCCATGAAAATGAACTAGTTAATAAGGTACTTAAATACAAAATTACGGAAAGCCATGAAAGTGAACTAGTTAATAAGGTGCATAAAATTCTAAGGTCAAACATCTCATAGATTCATTGCATTTTACATGAATTTTAGGTTTAGAAAATGATAAGGTCAAAGTGTTTATCATTGCATTATATATATACATATATGAAATTTAAAAAATTCCATGAAATGATTATATGTTTGAAAAGTAAAATTTCACTAAATTCATTGCATTATATATATACATATATGAAATTTAAAAACTTTTATGAAATGATTACATTTTTGAAAAGTAAAATTTCACTAAATTCATAAATTAAAGTTTTGATAGATTTATTGAATTTGAGAAAAAATTGAAATTTTAAAATAAACAATTTAAAATAACCAAAAATTAATAAAATCATAAAAAAGTCAATTTGTTTTATAACTATGAGATAAATTTGGAACACACTACAAAAAATTAACCCCCAAACTACAAGCAATAACCACACTACAAAAAATAAACACAATGAGTAACTTGATAAATGTGTTAAGGGTTTTGAAAATAAAAATTTACTAAATTCTTAGTTCAAAGTTCTATATACTCATTGAATTTTTTTAACTAAAGGTGAGATCACAAAGTCTTGGAAAATAAAATTTGAATAAATTAGTCAAGTTTTCATAGATTTTTTTTGTTTTTAGATAAATTTGATACATATTTCAGAAAATCTATGAAAAGAATATGTCCATTCAAATTATATTAAAAGATAATACTAAATTTAAGGATTCAAATTTCTATAAATTTATTAAATTTTAGTAAAATTGAAAATTCTGAATTAATTTTCAATAAAGTAAAATTAATATAACTACATTAATAAAGTAGTGGTTGATACATCTAGATTGATTCCATTTTCAAACTGATGATGATGATGATGATTAACGTCCACTAAAATCTAATTGGTCTATCAGACCTTAAGAGGGTAAGTGATTACTTGTGATTCTTTAGAATTTTGTTTCCGTGCTCGAAAAGCATCAAGAGAATCTTTCCAAGATCACCATACTTTTGTTGAGTTAAGAGGTTAGGAAGGTTGGTAGTGCGATCAATATTTTGAAAATGAGATCTAATATGGGTATAGGCTAGACAATCTAAGAGAAAGTGCTTTTCATCTTCATCCTTCTTAGTGTCACAAAGGTGACACACTCTTTCATCCCATGGCATTTTAGGAATTGACCAACACCGAGTTTCACTATGGAGCTCGTGAGAATTTGTTCTTATCTTAGCAATGCTTATTTTTCTCTTTACACTTGGAAAAACAGATAAATAATTTTGATTTTCTAGATTAGGGTTGATTACATCTTTATAATATCTTAATTTTCTTTTTTCCTCTAACTCTTTATCACACCACATTTTTTCTTTAAATTTTGATTTGACGTTTTTTTTAATAGTATCTTTAGTCTGCAAAATGGTTTCTTCCATGATTCCCCAATAGTTTAGCCAAGACCGGGCGTCTTTATGCCATTCTCGCTTGAGTTGATGGTGGTTATGACTTGATTTTGAAGAAATTTTAGGTAGCCTCTTGGCTTCCATGTTGTTTAACTTGTTCTTATACATTAAGTATCTAGTCATAGCCATGCTCTCAATGGGGGAGATGCTTGTTTCTACGAGGAGGATGGGATAGGGCGTATTTCCTTTAATTTTGAGATTATAGGTTATAAAATTCTTTTGTATTTTCTCTATCTTTCTCCAGGATTCAAGAGAGATACTACAGCCCCAGACTTCACATCCATAAAGAATAACAGGTGTAACAAGAGTCTCAGAGAGGAGTTTCTTCTTATCCCAACTCCAAAGATCAATATATTTACAATTGTTTTCAAGCCCATAATAAGTTTTCCATCCCCAAATAATCTTTTTCTCAATGCTATAATTCCAATTGAGTTTGTGGTGAATATCAATTCCAAGATATTTGTATGAAGTCACTTCCTCCAAGTTGTTGTTGTCATATACAAAGGTATCATAAGGGATCTTATTTGATTTAATAATCATAACCTTAGTCTTATCAGTATTAACAGTCATACCCATATTGGAGAAAAACTCCTTGAGGATTCTTAGTTGGTTTTCAAGATCATGGGGACTCCTTGCCATAAGAACGATATCATCGGCATAAAGAAGAAGATTGTTGACTATACCAGTGAGAGTAGGGCCGACACAACCTATTTTTTCCAAGAATTCTTCTAACTTATCAATGTATATGCCAAAAAGGGTAGGGGATACGGGACAACCTTGTTTGACTCTGATATTTCAGTTAATCTCTTTTGACCAGCCCTCGGTGTTTTTAAACTTAGAAATAACATTCTCATACATCCTTATTGCAGCAGCCCTCAACTCAAGAGGCACTTTTATCTCTTCCAACCTATTCCAAAGGTTTTTCCTAGGAACCATGTCAAAAGATTTTCTAAAGTCAACAAAACAACAAAACAATAAATCCTATCCCCTAATATCAAGTATTTTACTAATATAATTGTGTTAGTATTTTTATTTATGTTAATATTTAAAAAGTAAAGTAAGATAATTTATGTTAATATTTAAAAAGTAAACTAAGATAATTTGATTTATACAGAGGAGAGTAGGGTTGAGCGGAGGGGGTCCCTTGTCCCACAAACAAGGGGGTCTCATACACCAATTTGGTGTGGTGGCTTCGCCATGACCTTAAAAATAGATTATTATTATTATTATTATTATTATTATTATTAATATAATTAAATTGATTGTAAAAAAACATAATTAAATTCAAAACTACTGAAAAGTTGCAAATAAAAATAAAACAATCAATCAAGAAAGTCATCTTTAAAATAATATTAAATCAAAATTGGCAAAGCATGGGGTATATATCAAATAATATGTATTTCAGACTATATGTGACACACTAATAATATGTGAAACACTAATAATATGTATCTCACAATAATAATATGTACATTACTATATGTATGGCATTACAAGCTGTATATATAGATACTCGTGGTCGTTTATTTGTTTTCAATTTATGTGGAATATTTGTTTTCAATTTATATGGAAGTTGAAAGTGTGAGATAAATAACATTTAAATTATAATTTCAATCATTGTAGATTATAATTTTAAATTGATTTAAATGGATTATGTAAAATTATAATTTTAACAATTGTAAATTGTAATTTTAAATTGATTTAAATCATTTATGTAAAATTATAATTTTAGTAATTGTAAATAGTAATTTTAAA
>ML782734.1:513949-525588 GCA_009831015.1 Picea engelmannii
CTTATCTTAGCAATGCTTATTTTTTTCTTTACACTTGGCAAAACAGATAGATAATTTTGATCTTCTAGATTAGGGTTGATTACATCTTTATAATACCTTAATTTTCTTTTTTCCTCTAACTCTTTATCACACCATATTTTTTCGTTAAATTTTGATCTGACGTTTTTTTAATAGTATCTTTATTCTGCAAAATGGTTTCTTCCATGATTCCCCAATATTTTAGCCAAGACCAGGCGTCTTTATGCCATCCTCGCTTGAGTTGATGGTGGTTATGACTTGATTTTGAAGCAATTTTAGGTAGCCTCTTGTCTTCCATGTTGTTTAACTTGTTCTTATACATTAGGTATCTAGTCATAGTCATGCTCTCAATGCGGGAGAGGCTTGTTTCTACGAGGAGGATGGGATAGGGCGTATTTCCTTTAATTTTGAGATTATAGGTTACAAAATTCTTTTGTATTTGCTCTATCTTTCTCCAAGATTCACAAGAGATACTACAGCCCCAGACTTCACATCCATAGAGAATAACAGGTGTAACAAGAGTCACAAAGAGGAGTTTCTTCTTATCCCAACTCCAAAGATCAACTGATTTACAATTGTTTTCAAGCCCATAATAAGCTTTCCATCCCCCAATATTCCTTTTCTCAATGCTATAATTCCAATTGAGCTTGTCATGAATATCAATTCCAATATATTTGTATGAAGTCACTTCCTCCAAGTTGTTGTTGTCATATACAAAGGTATCATAAGGGATCTTATTGGATTTAATAATCATGACCTTAGTCTTATCAGTATTAACAGTCATACCCATATTGGAGCAAAACTCCTTGAGGATTCTTAGTTGGTTTTCAAGATCATGGGGACTCCTTGCCATAAGAACAATATCATCGGCATAAAGAATAAGATTGATGACTATACCAGTGAGAGTAGGGCCGACACAACCTGCTTTTTCCAAGCATTCTTCTAACTTATCAATGTATATGCCAAAAAGGGTAGGGGACAAGGGACAACCTTGTTTGACTCCGATAGGGGACAAGGGATAAGGGACAACCAGCCCTCAGTGTTTTTAAACTTAGCAATAACGTTTAGGTAGAATGGTCGTTAAGTTGGTATACAACGGAAAAAAGAAAACTAAAATCAGCCACACTTTTGATTTTAAATTTTAATATATAGTGAAGGAATGGAATTATATTGAATAAAAAGAATTATATTTCTAAATTCTTGAAATTAAAATTAAAATTATATAAATATTTTTATATAGTTTTTTGAAATATTAAATAAATAAGATGAATCTTCATTGTTTTGGTTTTAGGATTAGGGTTGTCAAAATAAAGTTTGTTATATGCTTTGAGATAATTTTTTGGGAGTAGGGTTTTACTTCATTGTTTTGGCCTTAAAATTAGGGTTGTCACAATTTTGACAATTTGGTTTTTCTATTTTGTATTTATAATTAGGATTGTTATACTTAAAATATTTTTTTCACTATTTTTTAATTTAGAAAATATTTTTAAAGTCAAAATTTCACTCATAAATAACTCATTTTAATAATTTTATTCAAGAATATATTTTTGTCTACCAATAACGTTAATACTATAGCCATTGGTAATCTTCCTTGTATATGAAGCCTCTGTGATGTTGCATGTTTGCTTCATTGAAGTATCACATTTTATGTTTAATAATATTGACAAGATTATAGCTCGGTTAGTGCAAGACCTTTGTCAAACATCAATATTGGAGAGGTATAATCCCTTATGAGGTCCATGGCCATTAGCTTCATAATCCACTCATACAAATTTAGTGAAAGCCATGAAAGTGAACTAGTTAATAAGGTGCATTAGAAGCTTTTTGGAAAAATAAAATTTGAGAAAATTTTAAGGTCAAATATCTCATACATTCATTGCATTTTATATAAATTTTAGGTTTAGAAAATGGTAAGGTCAAAGTGCTTATATATTCATTGCATTTTATATATATATATATATATATATATGAAATTTAGAAAATTTCATGAAATGATTACATGTTTAAAAGTAAAATTTGACTAAATTCTTAGGTTAAAGTTTTGATAGATCCATTGAATTTGAAAAAGATTTGAAACTTTGAAATAAACAATTTAGAATGGCCAAAAATTAATCAAACCATAAAAAAAAATCATTTTTTTTTATAACTATGAGAGAAATTTGGTAAAAAAAACAAACACTTTTAACTCCCAAACTCCAACCAATAACCACAAGACAGAAAATTCCGAAAAACCATGAGCACCTTGATAAATATGTTAAGGGTTTTGGAAAAAAAAAAAATATTAAATTCTTCGTTCAAAATTCTATATACTCATTGAATTTTTAATTAAAGGTATGGTCACAAAGTAGGTCACAAAGTCTTGAAAAATAAAATTTAATTAAATTAATAGTTTTTATAGTTTTTTTTTTAAGATAAATTTGATATATATTTCAAGAAAGCTATGAAGAGAGTATACCCATTCAAATTATATGAAGAGAGTATGTCCAGTCAAATTATAGGGAAAGATAATACTAAATTCAAGTATCCAAATTTCTATAAATTTATTAAATTTTAGAAAAATTTAAAGTTTTGAATTAATTTTCAATAAAGTAAAATTAGCATAACTACATTAATAAAGTGGTTGATATAGTTAAATTGATTCCATTTCCAAACTAATAAATCATATCCCCCGATATCAACCATTTTACTAATAATATTAGTATTTTTATTTATATTAATATTTGAAAATCAAGTAAGATAATTTGAGTTATATTATAATTAAATTGCTTGTAAAAAAACATAATTAAATTCAAAACTACCAAAAATGGAGACCCCACCACCCTTGCTCCAGACTCAGACTTCCTTGCACATTCCAAAAACGGAGACCCCCACAGTGCACTCTCCACCACCGCCTCAGCACTTCGAAGGAAGAGGCACCTCAGTGCCTCAACACTGTCAAAGAAGAGGCACCACCTCTAGTTCGACATCCAGGCCTGAATTTGGTGAACACAGGGCCACCTCCAGCTACGCAACCAGGCCCGAGCTTGGTGAACACGACAGGGCCACCTTCCGAGGCACGCCTTCCCGTGGCTACCAGCCTTTTTGGCCCCCCAACGAAGCCTTACTAGGGGGATGGAGGTTGCATCGTGGAGGAGGAAATCCCTCCAAGCTGGCAGCTGACAGATGCAAGGGAGGACCCAATAGAAGGGGAAGACACAGTTACAGACGAAGGAGAGGAGGGATCACACTTTGCCTATCATCTAGCAACGGAGCATCTTGAGCTCCTCTTCGACATCTAGCAGTGACAGGACAAACATGTGCATGGACAAAGGGCAATCAATCAACGACTAGATTTGTTGTTTGAGGCATTCTCAGAAGCCCCAATGCAAGCACGATGCCCCACTTGCAAGAATAAGTCTGTCCCAGCATACACCTCTCATGGACATCTAGGTTCCCCTATGGCTTGATGCGGCCCACCCCGATTCTGATTTTTTTTTTTCAATTACAATTTTAGAATGGATAGAGATTTAATCTTCACTCTTTTTTACAGTTATGTAATTATCTTAGTAATGGTGGCTCTGAATGAAGCTATCCCTCGGCTAGTTAGATGGAACAGGGTTCCTATTGAAACCTTCATCTCTCTGCACAATTTTTGTAAACTATATCTCATACATGATAGACATATCATCGCTTGGAGCCACATGTTCTGGTTTCCCTTATGTGGCAGAATATGTGGCAGAATAGGTGGCTTCCAAACGACTCACAACGCACAAGTGTACACTCGTGATATAATATAAGGTCCTTTTATTTAAAAAAAAAACATTTAAATTATAATTTTAACCATTGTAAATTGTAATTTTAAATTGATTTAAATAGATTAAGTGTGGGATAAATAACATTTAAATTATAATTTTAACCATAGTAAATTGTAATTTTAAATTGATTATGTAAAATTATAATTTCAATCATTATAAATTGTAATTTTAAATTGATTTAAATCAATTATATTAATAATTTTAAATGGTACTCCTAAATTGATTTAAAGTTTTGTTTAAATATTTAAAATTACAATTTTTTTATTTATGATTGGGCGAATTGACAACTAACCCCTTCACCAAGCTGAGATAAATCAAAGAGATTTAAACACTTTTATTTAAACAATTCTTCATCAACTGAATTCCAATGTTATACAATTCTTCATCCTCCATATTCTAATGATATTATTATGAAGTTGTGAGGTGTCTTGAATAAACAAGAGTTGCATGGCAGCTTAGTACTTGTCAAACAAGTTTTGTATCTGGAAGGGAAGATTAAACCTCTAAGTAAGAAGTATTTTGGCTTAACATCCATTGGTTGAACACTCTAGTCCCTAGTGGGGAGCAAATAAACCATAGACATGCGATATGACTTACAATGCAACCCTTCAAAGTTGAGGTCCAATCAAATTGAAGAAAAACAAAAAATATTATTGCAATATCCTATGTTAAATTACAGTCAAGCTACTAACTAATAGGTAGTCAAACTAGTAACTCATTACTATAGTTTTTTTAGTAGGGATTAATAATATATGCATTGATATGTTGAGTTAGGTGGTTTGGTCGAGTAAGTGTGATTTGATGTTACAAGAATTCAAGCATGGGTAAGGTTAGTGGTTGATTGATGTTATTTTTTAAGATTTCAATTCACACAGATAGGGTATGTACAGCTTCCTAAACTTTAGGAGTCAAATCAGGGATCCCTTCTCCCACAAACAAGGTGATCTTATACACCAATTTGGTATCTAGCCTGATTGGAATCTTAAAAATAAATTATTGTTAATATTACAAGTATTTAGATAAATGATTCTTGATTGATTAGTGAATAAAAATTAAAAACTATTAACATTACATATTTTAAAATAAAAAAATAATAATAATCAAAAATTTTAAAATCTTTAAAATAAATTATTCACATAATTTTAAAAATTAAATAAACAATTATTTAAAAAATAAATTAAAATTAAAATTAAAAAACAAAATATAAAAAAAATATGTTTTAACTTAAAAAAACTTTTAAAAAATATAAAATAAAATAAAAATTCAAAAAATTTAAAACATTTAAAAAATGCAAAATAAAAATAAAAAATCTTATGAATATCATTAATCGAGTGAACATCTTAACTTTGCAATTATGGCATGCCAAAGGCATCTCCTCACAGCATGTTGATTGTGACACATGTACTGTTACTTCCTAGTATTAATAAGCCTTTCAATTTCAAATACGAAACGAGGTCGGTGGAATGTATTATTTGGGTTGGAGGATTGTCGTGGCAAGGGTTGTTCATAAAGTTTCTGCCGTGAGTTTTATTAAATAATATTTCCAATCAATAAAGTAACATTTGCAATAAGACTTCAAGTTTTTCCACCAATAAAATGGTAAAAAAATCAATTTTAATATTTTATAAAAATAAGAAAATTAAGTATAATTTATTTGTATAATGTTTTACATTAGAAAATTGAGATAAATTTATAGTCAAAACTCAAATAATGCAAGTTCAACGACTAACTAAACGGTAAAGTTTGAATACATGAAAACAATACAAGAGAATAATTCATAGTAAAAAATTAAAATGTTTTAAAAATGGTATAGATAATATATTATAATATAGTTTTAAAAATAGTATTAAAATAGTATAGATGAAATAAGTAATGTTATTACAAAGTTTATTGGTAAAATTTATCTTAATAAGTCTAAAAAATTTGTTCTAAAATTAAAGAAACAACTTTCAACCCAATAAGTGAAACTCTCATTATTGCCATGAAGAATACGTTTGCATACCATACTAAAATAATTCATCACGTTACAAAGATTAAACGAAACAAACAGTACAAAACTCCTATACGAAGAGCATGACTATAATGACATCCTTGATACGAACATAAAAGAACTTAAAGGAAGGAATAATCATAATTTATTTGGTGATGAAATTTATTATATTGCTACATAAAAAAATATTCATCGGAATTTTTGTGATCTACACGTGAACGAAAAAAGTGCAAGTTGGAGTGATCCCTCTGGTATGTGAACAAACTATGCAGAAGAACTAAATGCGAAAGGAAACGTGTACTTTCAATTCGACTCAAGATATTTTAATATTATTGAACGTACCCACTTTTATTCATAAAAGTCTACAAGATAATAAATGAAATATTTATTACAATTGCATTGGAAGGAGCGAACACTGTAATAAGATTTTAAAGTCTTTGGCCAATAAGATATGAGATAAATCACATTTAAAATTTAACTAAAAATATTATTTATCAAAACTTTAGTAAAACTTTGGTAAAATGGATACATATTTTATGGTCAACCATTGATTAATAGTTAGTCAACACTAACTCAATGCTATATACCATGCCTATCGGCAGGTATAATAAACAAGGGTTGCATGGCAACATAGTCCCTGCCGAATTAATTGGGAAATTGAAATAATTTATGAAGGATAAAGTTGTGATTTTAAAATGTCAATGAATATATAAATAAGTATAATTTTTAAAGAGAAAAATTATTTGTTTAAATTAATTTATTAACAATAAAGTTGCAAGAAAGAAATTGATGTCTAAAATAAAATTAAAACTAAGTTAATTTATGATAAGAAGTTATAAATATAAATTAATGCCTATAAATTAATATGAAATATAAAATTAAAAATTAAAAAAAATAATAATTTGAAAAAAAAATAAAAAAATTAAAGAATTTGAAAAACTTAAAAAAACAATTATATTGTTATTTATTTTTCAATTAAATATTTATATTTAATATTTTATGTGAGGTATAAATTTGATAAACACTTTTATCTATTAAAAAAGAACTTTTATGATAAAAAAAAAAATTAAACTTATTATGATGTTTTATATTTACTTTTATCCATCATTTAAATATTGTATATGCTTTTGCTAATTTTTATTGTAAATATTTGTTTACTATTTGAAAACTCAAACACAAGTAATATATGTACAATAAGATGTGTCATTATGGTGATACAATCACATTCACTGAAAATAATGTGAAACTATCATCCCAYTCAATAACACAATAACTCGAACTAAGTTCATGTCCTAAATTATAAGAGGTTAAMAATATACTAAATTATAAAATGTTTACAATATACTATATAAATAGATATGAATAAATTTCAGCCTTTTAAAAAATTAAATAAGCTTCAATAATGACTTATAAATTTTAAACAAATATATTATGACCAAATTAAAAAAACACAAATAAATCCTGTCAAATTTAACCATGGAGTCCTAATAAAAAGTTTCAAGTGCTTCCTCCCACCAAACCCAGATAAGTTGCCAAATATTCGTTAAAAAACAATAACAATAATAAATAAACTGTCATATCCCTAGGCAAAAAAACAATAACAATTATAATATGAACGGCCGTAATAAAATATTACATCGACAACCACGCCACTACTTTGCCATTATCGCGGCTCATCTCTTTTTCATCGCCGTTTCCTCTTCTCTGTGTGACACGTGCCAATCTACCACGAGACTATCTCGTTGACTTACAACGACTGGCCGACAACCCGAAACCGAGTAGCAGTGGTCCGACGCCTATTTGTTTGTCAGCCTGCAGCAATTAATTATTTTAGAACTTTTGCATTTTTAAACTGCAGCAATTAATTATTTTAGAACTTTTGCATTTTTAAACTGCAGCAATAAATTTTTGTTTTAAATATTATTTAATGCATGGAAAGTGAAGGCAGCAATAAGACTTTAAACTTATGAACCAATAAAACTGTGACAAATATATATATATTTTTATTTTAAAATATATTAATATAAGTTTCCTAAGCTAAACATTATAATTTCTAAAAAATTTGAAAGTCAAACCTAAACTAATAGGCAATCAACGATGAAGTCATTAGTCCCAGGCTATAGTCCCAGGCCTTTGGACTAATAACGCTATCATGTCATCATGTTATACAAATGATATTATTATGATGCTGAAGGACAATATCATGTCATCAATAATGAAAGTCACAAGGTCGTTTGAATAAAAGTGATCGTTGAAAATCCAATTGCGTTTATATAACTCGTCCATCCCAAATGATTCATCCATAGATCGCTCAGGCTAAAGATTCTGCCCAAATGCTTCCATGGCGTAGCCTCGTTCTGATAGCCTTCAGTTCCCTCATCATACCACTTTTCCCTGCACAGGAGCAACGACATACCAGTTTTGTGTTCCACGGATTCAATGGAACCAACTTGATTTTGCATGCAGGTGCTTCAGTCATCCGCTCCCAATCCGTTCTGGCCCTCACAAATCACTCGCAATCCGTGATGGGCCGCGCGCTGTATTCATTTCCTGTGCAGATGAAAAGCAACGAGACGCTTTACTCCTTCAGCACTACCTTCGTTTTCAGCATGATCCCGAGCCCCTCCAACGCTGGTGGAAACGGAATGGCCTTCATCGTCACGCCCTACACATCTCCCATGGGCGTTGGGTCGGCTGAATTTCTGGGCTTGCTTAACACCATCATCAACGGGCGCGCTTACAATCACTTATTTGCAATGGAGTTCGATGTGATCCAGAGTACAGCATTCGATGACCCCGACGGCAACCACGTGGGCGTGGACATCAACAGCCTCATCTCTGTGAAGACGGAGCCTGCCGGGTATTGGAATGGGGATGAGTTTCATGGATTCAAACTCAAAAGCGGACGGAACATACGGGCCTGGATCGATTACGATCATCTTCAAAGCCGCCTCAATGTTACCATCACGGTGGCCGGCTTACCGAGACCGCAGAGGCCGCTCATATCTCTCAAACTCGATGTGCAAAGCGTTCTGGACGAGAAGGTGTTCGTTGGCTTTTCAGCGGCTACGGTTCTGGATATTGTCGAAGACCATTACGTTCTTGCGTGGAGCTTCACCACCGAAGGCACGGCACCTCCCTTCGATATCTCGCGTCTACCTTCGTTTGGTAACAAACATTCAAAGCGTCCGAGCGTGGTGTTCATAGCCGGCGTTACAGTGGCCGCTCTGGTTGTCTTCTCGCTGGCGGTTGCGGCTGTGTTTCTCAAAAGAGCGAAATACAGAGAAAAGGAAAAGGAAATGAAATTCTGGCCCCATAGGTTTACTTACAAGGATCTCAGCATCGCCACGAAAGGCTTCCGGGACGAAAAAGTTTTGGGCCACGGGGGTTTCGGCAGGGTTTACAGGGGAATTCTCCCGGGTAGCGGCGAGGAAGTCGCAGTGAAATTCATAACGAAGGAGTTCACAGAGGGAATGAAGGGATTTGTGGCAGAGATCACAAGCATGGGGCACCTGCGGCACCGGAACCTGGTCCAGCTCCGGGGATGGTGTCGGAGGAACAAGCAGCTATTCATCGTTTACGACTACATGCCCAACCGCAGCCTGGATAAACTCATATCTGGGAACCCGACAACGGTCCTGCCTTGGCCTCGGCGATACGCGATTCTGAAGGGCGTGGCTGCGGTGCTAGTGTATCTGCACGAAGAATGGGAGAAGAGGGTCATCCACAGAGACATCAAATCTAGCAACGTGCTGCTGGAGTCTGAGCTCAACGGGCGGCTGGGGTACTTCGGCCTCGCCCGGCTGTATGAACACAGCGAGAATCCTGAAACGACTCATGTGGTGGGAACGCTTGGGTATATAGCGCCGGAGTTGATACACACGGGGAAGGCCACGCCCAGTTCGGACGTGTTTAGCTTCGGGGCTCTGCTGTTGGAGGTGGCCTGCGGGAGGAAGCCCGTAGATCCCTCCAAAGACGCGGAGGAGATGATATTGGTGGAGTGGGTGTGGGAGCTGTACAGGAAGGGAAGGCTGCTCGATGCGGTGGATCCAAAGCTGGGGATGGTATATGATGTGGAGGAGATGGAGAGAGTGCTGAAATTGGGGTTGTTGTGTTCACATACAGATCCAGAGAGCAGGCTTCCAGTATCTTCGCCTTCCAGTATTTGGCTGTTCCATGTTTGCCAAATACTGGAAGGCGAAGATCCTCTTCCCGACCTCTGCTCGGCTTTGATTAACGTGACGAGTTTTATGGGTAGGTCTCCCACAGGCCCTCGTTTGGCGGATAGAAGATGAGTTTCGAGTGGAAATGTCAAGCAATAGGCCCCCAATTCTGCCGACATTAATTTTCCACGGGACACGCTTCAATCGACTCCCGAGTCCTGAGCTGAGTACTTGATATAGGTAGGCTAATTCGGGAGCAATCTTCTCTCCCAAGTTCCCAAGTTTTGCTTTCGAGTCCAAATAAATAGGTTTTTTTCTCAAGTTCTGTTTTTTTTCAAAAAAATAGGCTTGAATTCGGTCAGATTTTTCACAGTAGTTTGAATTTTGCATAGATCAAAGTTCTATGCATTTCAAAAACTTATCTAGAAGTTTTGTCTCATTTTAAACCAACCTAAATGTTCAGAAAATGAAAGTTCTGAATTCACTGAAAATTTAAAAATAGACCACTTAAAAAAAATTGCTCCATTGTTAATTCAGTCCCTTGATATATATTGTAAATGCAAAGTAGTTAATATATAGGCAGAGTACAGAATTTTATGTTTATTATACCTTTATTATGTTCATTTGTAAGTGAACTAAATTTGATTTTTAATTAGTTTGTCTTCTGTGATATTTTTTTATTAAATTAGAAAATTTTTATAAAATTTATTTAGGGCATTTAAAATTATGTAATAAATCAAATATTGTAAAAATTTGAAAAAGAAAATTTAAATTTTAAAAATATAAATTTTTATTTGATAATTAATTAATATTAAAATTTAAAGGTTCTACTTTGTGGGTTATTTGGCAAGAATCCTTGTAAATATTTGTTGTTGTTTAAATTGTATTCTTAAATGCATAAATAGATACAGTCTGCTGAAAAACTTTTGAACATTCTTATTATACAAACTTAGACACTCAAATCTACATATTCAACCATTCATTATCCGATTTAGAACAAAATCAAATTAAAAAAATCACCTATTATTATTATTTTTATTGTTATTCATCTTTTTCCACAGAATTTTATTATTATTCACAGAATTTACGCTGTCTGTATTTATTGTCGGCGCTCTCATAACCATGTTTCTGTGCTGTGTGCTCCACGTTACTGTGATTAATATACAGTGACAGCTCAGCTAGACCAAAAGTCTTTAAATATACAAGCATTGCACAGATTCTAGCCGACGGTCACATCGCAGACTTGCCAGCAGAGGTAGAATAAGGCGAATGAGGTGGTGCGTTGCAGGCCTTCATAGATATCAAGCGTTAGTAATCTTCGAAGCAAAAGCTACGGAGCAGCCAGGTACTTCGCTGAAGACTTGGCCTTATCTAAACCCTAATCATTATTGCCTTCATCCGCTATTTGCCGGTTATAGGTGTGGATTATTATCGAAATATTTAAACCCTAATATTCCTTCGTCACCAATTTACAATGGAAAATGATGTATTGCACTTGGGAATCGAACGTACTGGAAAAACTCATGAAAATTTTTATTCTTTCTTTTAAATCGACGAATTACGGCCACTTCCTCTCGTAGTCTGGCCGTAAAAACCCTCACGGCCATGGTCCACGAATCTGTAGCATTTCTAAGTTCATTTGTTTCCGTTTGGCAAATAATTTAAAAATGCGCA
>ML782734.1:544493-573000 GCA_009831015.1 Picea engelmannii
TTTAGAGATTTAAAATCTGAAAGTGTAGATCTTGTGTTGAAATTCAAGGTTTTACATTGAAAGCATATACAAAGGTAGCCAAAAAGTAAGAAGCAAGAGTTTAAATCAAGATAATTGTGTCGATTATAGCTTACACTTGGACACGTTGTGTATTACATTATTTTGATTTTGAAAAGATTTGTTTCTAGAGATATATACATCCAAAAATTGCTTATGTTTTAGTTGATTCTTTAAATATGATGTTTTGTGTTAAATACAAGAACTGAAACAACTATAAACATTCTCACTTGAAGGGTCCAAAAAAAATCCCCACACAATCAACGAGAGACATTGAAGATGGGTTTTTGTCTAATATACCCTAGTTCCATTGGATTGGAATACTAGTCTCTCCTCATCAGTAGGCATAAAACTCTTCTTGAATATGAATGATCATCAACAATCACTCCACAATATTGACTTTCTATATTTTTCATTATGGAGAGAAAAGGCATTTCCATAGTTTCATACACACCATGGGCTGTAAAAAATGTATAATGCATAATTACTTAACATCAATACACAATTATGCTATTTATTTGGATATAATATTTTTTATTGCATTGAAATTTGGCTATCATAGAATAGTAATGGTATCTAGAAGATATCAAGATCTAAATTGATCAAGTTGTGTGAATAATTTACAGAGGATTATCCAATTATATATATATATATATATATATAGAAAGGAACCATTTGATTAATATGATTGATCTCACTATGCACAATTTGCAACCAAAATTGGGAAAAAGGTGGAAATTGTCGAGAATGATCTATTGGTGACAAATTTGAAGGTATTTTACTTGTCTTTTGACATCTATTTTGAATTTAATCATTGATAGTTTTTGCTCATGACATATTTTTCTTTTATCTAGGTGGATATCGATGGCCACCCACCTATTCCACTAGATCAAAGAACAATTTTTTTCATTTTGACATTTTTTTATAGTTTTTTGGGTCCCAAACTTTCGGGGCCATTTTGAGGCTCTAAACAACGTTTTTTGGGCTTGACTATGCCTAACATGTAGATAAAGAAGAATTATAGGTTGAACAAAATGTATACTCCATGGATAGACCTTTCCAATGATGTATCGAGTGCCCCAAACAGAGATCATATGAAAAAGTTACGCCCTCGATAAGTTGATGTATCAACTACCCCCATCGGGGCCCACAAACCTTTTGGTATTTCATTTCTCGGGGTTAGGGTTTTGGATGTTTAGGGTTTTATTATTTATGTTTTATGTTAAAAATTCCTTTGGAGCCTAATTTTACTCATATTATTATGAATGATCGTAGTCATCACATCTCTTCTCAAAGATAATTTGTCACCATTTGAGCAAGTTTGTTTCAGTTTGCATTTTAACAGTTTTAACATATTCTCTTTATTAATAAAAGTCAAGTTTTACTGTATCTCTATGTGTTTATTTGCTATACATATGCATTTCATTTCATTCCATTAATAAATCCAAATCATTGGTATTAGAGTGGTCTTCTCTTTATTTGTTTCTCTGTGCATGTCCCCAATGAGGTCAAGGTACAAGGAGCTAGGAATCGAAGTAGTTGATCTCTTGCAAGACGGTCCCCAATGTTCCCGACGGCCTCCCATGGTGGAAAAAAATAAAGACAAGGAGAAAAATATCCTTTTAAACTATTTCTCAAGGAATCCCTTGCACAACAAAGGAATGAGATGATGGATAATTTTTCACAGATCCTTCGACGCCTGCCAACAAGTGATGCATCTTCATCAAGCAACTAGTTTGGAGGCGTCGCCCCATTCAAGGTACAAGTGATTTTTTGATATTCATGTGTGAAGGTCAAATAGTTGTGGATGTTGTAGATAAATGGTTGAATCTACTAGAAGGGTACTTTTGGTCCATATTTTTTCCAACAAAGAAAAGATTACCTTTGCACTCCTTAAGGATGTCCCCCATGTCAAGGATTGTTGGGAAACTTACTGTGAGAAAAATTTAACTTAGGAATCTACAATATTTGTGGTCGCACCCACTTGGTATTCTTTCAGGGATGTTATTAAGGAACAATGCTACCTTGTTGGAAGCTACGATGACCAGTGTACGAGATGGACTACACTATGACAGAAAAGGGACCAGATGATACCAGAGTTCACAAATATCTTCCATACCTTTCACACCAAGCTAGGTATAAAATAATTTGAATGACATATGGTGCTAAAGTACCGAGATAATCTGCATAGATACATCCAAATAGAAATGGGGTTTCTGGACATCTCACCATTGGGCACGGCTTATCACTATGTTATAAAAATCGAGCAAAAATTTAAATAGAAGAAGTGGGAGTTTGGATCTACGAATTCTTCATAGAAGAAGCAAGGAAAAGGTGGTCCCAACCCAAAAAACAAAGAACAAAGAAAGGATGGACCCCCTTAAGAGAACCGGTCCAAGTTGTAAACAAAGAAGGGTAATGAGAAGACGAAGAAATGCATTGGGAAGTGGTGTGAATTCCATCAAATCCCTAGCATAACACTGATAAATGTCGCTCAAAGCAGTCATTGGTGGTTGATCTCAAAGCCTTAGAGTCAAAGGTAGGTTCTGACTCTGAATCAGATCCATACAAGGGGAAGCAGATCATTGATGCAAAACCCAATGCCACTATCACAACCACTAGGTTCCAGCCAAGTGAACCAGAAGAACCAAAGCAAGGTGAGCGCATTTTTAACTCATAAATGTGGGTGAAGGGTGATCCATTTAATTTCATTGTCGATAGATGAATTCAAAAGAACCTAATATCAACAAAGGTCATCAAGCAGTTGGACCTGCTAGCAACACCACACTCATAACCCTACACCATTTCGCCAAGGGAGAGATATTTGCATCATTCAACATTGTCGTCTGCCCTATGGCATCAAGCCCTTGAAGGATGAGGTATTGTGTGATATTTCCCCCCTTGAAGTTTGTGATGTTATTTTAGGCCAACCATAATTGTGGAAATGACATGTTGTATATGAGTCTAGACCTCACAGGGTAGAAAATTATGCATGATACCAGAGGTATCTCCACCTACCTCCATTTCTTTGATCTCATATAAGCAATAAAGGAAGGTCATTTCCCAAACCGGGAAAATTTTCTTCTTCATGAATTGCTCTCAAAGTGAATAGAAGGTTGTAGAAAAATCCATGGCCTCTACACAGGGCGTCTCCACACAATAGAAGCAGGTGGAAAAGATCATGGAAAAATACAAAGACATCTTCTCCTCACCCACCAGAGTACTGCTACATTGTTAGGTCAAGCATTCAATCGATCTAACCCCTGGTGCACCTCTACCCAATGGGCCAGACTATTGTTGCTTGGTGATGGGAAATGAGGAAATCAGGCACCAGATCCAAGAGTTTCTTAAAAAGAGGCACATCTGATCTAGCTCCTCACCCTATGGGAGCCTGATTGTACTCATGTAGAAGAAATATGGGACATGGCGACTTTGCATTGATTACAGAGCCCTAAAAAAAATCACAGTCAGGAACCGGTACCCAATTCCCTAAATTGACGAACTTCTTGACTAGCTTAAGGGAGGCAAGTACTTCAGTCAAATTGACCGGAAGTATGGCTACCACTAGGTCCCAATAGAATATACTAATGTATGGAAGACTGCTTTCAAGTCCATGCCCTTTGGTTTGAAAAATTCTCCAACAAATTTCATCAGGTTGATGGATGATATATTGTGGCCCTTCACCAATTAGTTTTTGGTGGTATATCTGGATGAAATCCTCATCTTAGGCAAGACTTGGGAGAAACACTTGTAGCATATTCAACAAGTCCTTCACACTTTGCGACAGCACAAGCTATATGGTAAATTGGAAAAATGTTCCTTCGACATGAAAAAGGTCTAATACCTAGGCTACATTGTTGATGAGCATGGTGTGCATGTGGATCCAACCAAGATCTAGGTCATTCGCGACTAGCCAACCCCAAACACACTAACCGAGCTTTGAAGTTCCTTATATCTTGTCAACTTCTATCACATGTTCGTGTTGGGATTCTCCCATATTGCATGTGCCCTCAACCAAGTAACCAAAGTTGGTGGCAAGAAAAATTTCATGCAGGGGGAAGTCAAAACAACAAGCATTCAATGAGCTGAAACATTATGTGTGATCATCCCCAGTATTCTACTTACCCAATCTGCAACAACTTTTTGAGATTAAGATTGATTCTTCAGACTCTGTTGTGGGTGCAGTTCTCACTCAATACAGTCATCTAGTGGAATATCAAAGTGAGGCACTATCATATGCCATCCATAAGTACCCCACCTATGACAAAGAAATGTATTCTATTGTACAAGTATTTTGTCAATGGAAGAATTACATTCTCAGGAAGGAGACATTCATCCACACTGATCACAAGCCTCTGCAGGTCATACAGACATAAGGAAGATTACAAAATGGCCTCCATAAAAAGTGGTCCACATACTTGCAACAATTCCATCTCAACATCAAATAGAAGACATGGAGCACCAATCATGTTGTTGACTACCTCATTCAACCTCTAGTTGCCTCCCTAACAATGATGCTCCACTCTTGTGGACATAAGACCTCTGAGTGGCCCCAACTCTACAAAAGTGTTCCTGACTTCACTACTACTTACCAGTTGTTGGACATAGGAACGAATCTCACTTACTTTCACCTTCAGAATGAATTATTATGCCATTTCGGCCACCTCTTTGTTCCTTCAAGTGAGCATGCAAAGATGATTTGGGAATCTCACTACAGTCGAATGGAAAGACATTTTGGCATGGAAAACACCATGGAAATACTACAAAATAATTTATATTGGTCGAAACTGCGACAGCCAGCAAGTATATCAGGTCCTGCACTACCTGTGTCATTGCCAAACCAGGAATTAAGAATAAATTCCTATACACCCCTCTTCCTACTCTCGAAAGACCCTGGGAATCCATCTCGATGAACTACATGTATGGTTTTCCTTCAACAAAGCAAGGCAATGACTGTGTTTTTTTGGTCGTTGATCAATTTTCTAAGATGGCCATTCTAACAATCTTCAAGAAGAGTATCACAACGAAGGCCACCTTGAATCTCTTCCTCAAATGGATGTGGGTACATTTTAGGATACCATAGACCATCATCTTCAATTGGGACAACAATTTCGTCATCACATTTTGATCAAGCCTCTGCTCATTATTGGACACTAATCTCACAGAATCCACTTCCTTCCACCCCCAAATTGATGGTCAGACAGGGGTTGTCAATAATATGGTCATGCACATATTGTGCATGTACAACTCCAAGCATCCACGCACATGGGATGAGAGCCTCCCCTATTTTCAACACAGCTACAAAATAGCTCTCCATAGCTCGATCGTCCACAACCCCTTTCAGGTGGGGCTAGGATTTCAACCATTAGGTCCCATTGATGTCTCAATACCCCTTGCAACCACACTGGAAAAATATTCCCATTTAAGAAAATACTATTTATGATTGAAATCTTATGATAATTGAACCTGTAGATTTTCATGCGAACTTAGCACAAATATATTGGATAGTACTTTCATATTTGACATTCTTGTGCAATAAATTAGGATTGAGTGCACTTTTATTCTATGATATCTAGCTTCTATATAGCTCTAAGCTTGCACACCATGTTGGCCAAAGTATATATTTGCAAAGCATGCATGTTAGTATTTCTTTATTAGCGCAACGTCTTTTGAAATAAATTATCATAACTTTTGTTTAATTACTTGTTTTGTGTATTTCTTTAGATGCCTTATTTTTTTCTTTATGGTCACATAAGATGGTAGGTTAGGTATTTTTATTGATTTAGATGCCCCTTAAATCATACCTAATACTAACTTGAGGGCTTGTGGATGAGACTGTTATTTTGTGTTTGATGTTATCTATGAAATTGAACATGAAGGGCCTTTTTTGCTTCAATTCATTGATTTTTTTATTGGTATTTTTCTATCCTTAATACTCCCATTATCAATTAGAGACCATTACTTTAATTCCTCAATTGTAAGTTGTTTCAATCTCTATGTTGTGATTTGGATTTGCTAATTTCTATGTTTTTATGTACTTTTGGAACATGTTAATAGTATTTTTTAATGTAATTAGAAATTTTTTCTTTGTAAGAGAATCAGACACATAAGACATTATCCAGATCATAGATATGTAGAAAATGACAAAACACGGCATCCTATGAGTATTTGACATGATTCATCAACATTGTATTTCATTGATCAATGCAGGTGGTTTGTTTTTTACACCGATTATTAGTTTAGTTTCTAGTTGCTCCTAATTTCACTCCAACTATCTCACTATAGTCATTCTAAGTTCACAACAAAGTATATGACAACCACATGCAAGAAGAATGCTTAGAATAACCAAACTCAATAAACCACTTTTGATAAAAACCTTGAAAAAGAATTAGATTTCCAGTTTTTTTTTTATTAATAGCTATTGGAGTAATGTGTAACATCCCCAACCACCCCAGGCTAGGCCATGTCACACAAACTCAACTTCAGAAGCACTAAGTTAACCAAATTGTAATATTCCCAACACACTACTTACCAAAGTTACTCTAAAAGTACACTGCACAGAATCTGCTTTAAACTCAATCCATGTAATATCATTTGAAGTAACGCGCTCAACCCAAACTTTATTCATGCTACACAACTTATAATAGCGGAAACAACATTCTCTTTTAATGCAATCTTAAGCAGTGGAATTAACTCAAAATTGTGTGCATCAATTACACGTACCAACATACTATTCACACAACACAACTACATGCACAACCATCTAGAAATCATGTGCCAACTCAGATTTAACCATGCACGGGATCTAATTTATCTATTCGCACACAAAAATTCCATCCTCTTGGTGTACACATGCTACCATTTTGCGCACACGGACACTCAATCCTCTTCTTAACAACTCATAACCAAATATTACAAGGTTATCTTAGCATGAAAGGCTATGATCAATTGACATACTCATGCACAACTACAAATATAGGCTATAATCATAATACTTACAGATGCAAGAAACATTAAACAAAATAACACAAATACTTGTATGCCACAACATACAAAAATTAATCCCTAAATTAATCTCCTCGACGATACCTTTCCAACGAGCTATCGTGCGCCCCAAATGGAGATTGTATGCCAAAGTTACGCCCTCGAGAAGTTGATACACCAAACTACTCAAAATGGGGTCCACAAAACTGTTGGCTTTTCATCTTCTGGGGTTAGGGTTTTGGATTTTCTTTATGATAAAAAGGCCTGTTGAGCCTCATTGTAAAGTCATCTTCTTACGAATTCGAGTAGAGGACACATCTCTTCTCATAGATAAGCCGCCACCATTCTAGCGAGTCTTTCACTCTGTATTTTTACAGTGTTTGTACATTTTTGCTCATTAATAGAAAATTGTGTATTATTGTATCTCTATGTTTATGGTTGCATCTCTGATACATCTATGTTATATTATTGGATATCCGGGATATCTCTATACATTGTTTTATTATCTCTCTGCCCTCATTTCGTGTCGAAAATAATCCGGATCAGTGGTATCAGAGCATGTTGATCTTGATCATTTTGTTTTCATTGCATGTCCCCGATGAGGTCCGAGTATAGCAAGTTGGGTCTCGATCTTGTCTCTCTTGAATAAAATCACTCTCACACACGCAAGAAACCCTCCATGGCAGAAGAAAAGAAAAACGGCGTAGCAGACAATTATATCAATCTGTTTCTTGAGCAAGCTCTCACGCGACAAAGGGACGAAATGATGGAGAATTTTTCCCACATCCTTCAATGCCTGCCGATAGAAACAAGCACATCTTCATCAAACAACCACTTTGGAAGCACCTCTCCTTTCAAGGTACATGTTAATTTTGATATTCCCATATTTGAAGGTCAGATAGATGTGGATGCCCTAGACAAATGCTTAAATATGTTAGAAGGTGATTTCTATGTTCATAATTTTTTCGAGAGGGAAAAGATCACCTTTGCACTCCTTAAATCTCTCCCCCATGTCAAACATTGGTGGGAAACTTATTGGGAGAAACGTTCCACAGAGGAGTCTAGAATATATGGGGGCGAGCCCACTTGGGATTTTTTTGTGGATGAGGTAAAGGAACAATATTACCCTGTTGGAAACTATGAGGACAAGTACATGAGATGGACCACACTGCGGCAAGAGAGGGGCCAAGCAATTCCATATTTCACTAATACCTTCCATACATTTCTCACCAAGCTGGGTATCAAAGACTCCGAACGAAATTTGGTTCTGAAATACCATGGGGCTCTACATAGATACATCCAAACTGAAATGGATTTTATGGACATCTCATCACTCGGTGTTGCTTATTGATATGATATCAAAATCAAGTAGAAATTTAAGAACCGGAACAAATGAGAGTTTGGGTCTACAAATCTGCAACAAACAAAGTATGATAAAGATGACCCTAACAAACAGTCTCCCGAAAACTAGTCCAAGCCACAGGAAAACAAGGGTCACAGGAAGACAAAGAAGGACACCAGAAAATTGTGCGATTTCCACAAAATCCCCTAACACAACACCAAGGAATGTCGCTCAAATTAGTCATTGGTGGCCTAGATCAAAGACAAGGATCCAAACCCTGATTCAGAATCTCATTCTGAAAATACTGGTAAAAAACAGATCATCGACACAGACCCCACTGCTATTATCGTGACCGCAACAATTCAACCAGAAGAACCAATAGATCCTAAAGAGGGGGAGCACCTTTTTCATTCACAGATGTGGGTGAATGGGACACTGCTACATTTTATTGTTGATAGCAGAATCCAAAAGAACCTTATCTCAGTGGAGGTCGTCAAACATTTGGGATTGTCGACAACACCACACCCGCAACCATACAACATCAGGTGGCTTCGTCAGGGACGAGATATTTTTGGTAGCCAACAGTTCTTATTGTCATACGACATCCAACGCTTCAAGGATGAGGTATTATGTGATATTTCCACACTGGATGTCTATGATGTTCTCTTGGTCCAACCATATATGTGGAAGCGCCATGTTGTTTATGAGTCTCGACCCCGCAGTGTCATTGTTTCTCTGGGGGTTCATCTCTATAGAATACCAGAGGTATTTTTGGCTACTGTTCCACCTAAACAATTCCGCAAGGTAGTATCTCATACTACAAAATTCAACTTCTTCACAATCTGTTCAAAAGGTGAACAAAAGGATACTACAACCACTATAGCCTCGACCCAAGCACCTTCTATCCAACAAAAGTAGGTAAGCAAGATTGTAGCAAAGTGTAAAGATTCCTTTTTCACCAAGTCATCTCATGTAGCCATACTGGTTAAAAAGGTTCAACCCTTTCAACCACATGTTCGTGACAACCTTCAACAAGCTAAGAAACACAACTTCTCCAACAAGGCAAGCAACTCATCAAGATGCAGATTCAACAAATGTTTTTCCCTCTCCCTCGGACACTCAACGTAATGGAGACCATTTCTTCCTAAGGATTTTAGATTGATCTAGGTGGATATCGGTGGCCACCCACCTTTTCCAACTTGCTCAAAACAATTTTCTGGCAATTTACTATTTTTAGCAGTTTTAACTTCTAAGGCCATTTTGAGGGCCTAAATGAAGGTTTTTCGGGATAGAGGTTCTAAATTATAGCCAAAGGCATAATTTATCCCCTTAAATGAATCTCCTTGACTATACCTTTCCAATGAGCTATCATGCACCCCAAACAAAGATCGTATGCCAAAGTTACACCCTCGGGAAGTTGATACACCAAACTACCCAAAACGGGGTCCACAAAATTGTTGGTTTTTCATCTTCCAGGGTTAGGGTTTTGGATTTTATTTATGATAAAAAGGCCTTTGGAGCCTCATTGTAAATTCACATTCTTGCGAATGCGAGTAGAGGACACATCTCTTCTCATAGATAAGATGTCACCATTCTAGCGAGTCTTTCACTCTGTATTTGTACATTTTCGCTCATTAATAGAAAATTGTGTATTATTGATCTTTGTGTTTATGGTTTCATCTATGATACATTTTTGTTCTATTATTGGATATCTGGGATATCTCTATACATTGTTTTATTATCTCTCCACCCTCATTTCGTGCAGAAAATAATCTGGATCAGTGGTATCAGAGCATGCTTCTCTTGATCGTTTTTCTTTTCATTGCATGTCCCCAATGAGGTCCGAGTATAGAAAGTTGGGTCTCAAGCTTGTCTCTCTTGAATACAATCGCTCTCGCATGCCCAAGAAACCCTCCATGGTGGAAGAAAAGAAAAACGACGGAGTAGACGATTCTATCAATCTATTGCTTGAGCAAGCTCTCACGTGACAGAGGGATGAAATGATGGAGAATTTTTCCCACATCCTTCAACACCTACCAATAGCAACAGGAACATATTCATCAAAAAACCACTTTGGAAGCACCTCACCTTTCAAGGTACAGGTTAATTTTGATACTCCAGTATTTGAAGGTCAAATAGATGTGGATGCCCTAGACAAATGGTTAAATATGTAAGAAGGTTATTTCTTTGTTCATAATTTTTACGACAGGGAAAAGATCACCTTCGCACTCCTTAAATCTCTCCCCCATGTCAAACATTGGTAGGAAACTTACAGGGAGAAAAGTTCCACAGAGGAGTCTGGATTTTTTTGTGGATGCAGTAAAGGAACAGTATTACCTGTTGGAAACTATGAGGACCAGTACATGAGACGGACCACACTACGGCAAGAGAGGGTCCAAGAAGTTCTGGAGTTCACCAATACCTTCCATACCTTGGGCACCAAGCTGGGTATCAAAGTGGGGCTCTACACGGATACATCCAAACTGAAATGGATTTTTTGGACATCTCATCACTCGGTGCTACTTATCGATATGTTGTTAAAATCTAGCAGAAATTTAAGCACCAGAACAAATGAGAGTTTGGGTCTACAAATCTACAACAAACAAAGTATGATAAATATGACCCTAACAAACAGTCTCCTAAAAACCATTCCAAGCCACAGGAAAAGAAGGGTCACAGGAAGACAAAGAAGGACACCGAAAAATGGTATGATTTCCACAAAATCCCATGGAAAAACACCAAGGAATGTCGCTCAAAACAATCATTGGTGGCTGAGATCAAGGACAAGGAGTCGAACCTTGATTCAGAATCTCATTCTGAAAATACTGGTAAAAGATAGATCATCGACGCAGAGCCCACTGTTATTGTTGCGACCACAACAATTCAACTAGAAGAACCCACAGATCTTGAAGAGGGGGAGTGCCTTTTTCATTCACATATGTGGATGAAGGGGACCCCGCTGCATTTTATTGGTGATAGTGGAAGCCAGAAGAACCTCATCTCAAAAGAGGTTGTCAAACAGTTGGATTGTCGACAACACCACACTCAAAGACATACAACATCGGGTGGCTTTTCCAGGGACGAGATCTCTGTGTCATCCAACAGTTTCGACTGTCATATGACATCCAATGCTTCAAGGATGAGGTATTATGTGATGTTTCCCCACTGGATGTTTGTGATGTTCTCTTGGGCCAACCATATATGTGGAATATCCATGTTGTTTATGAGTCTCGACCCCGCAGTGTCATTTTTTCTCTGGGGGGTCATCTCTATAGAATACCAGAGGTAGCTTCGATTATTGTTCCACCTAAACAGTGTCACAAGGTAATATCTCATACTACAAAATTCAGCTTCTTCATAATCTAGTCAAAAGGTGACCATAAGGATACTGCAGCCACTACAACCTCGGCCCAAGCACCTTATATCCAACAGATGCAGGTCAGCAAGATTGCAACAAAGTGTAAAGATTCCTTCTGCACCCAGGCATCTCATGTAGCTAGACTAGTTAAAAAGTTCCAGCCCTTCCATCCACATGTTCATGACAACCTTCAACAAGCTAAGGAGCGCAACTTCTCCAACAAGGCTAGCAGCTCATCAAGATGTTGATTCAACAAATGATTTTACCTCTCCCCCGTGCACTCAACGCAATGGATACCATTTATTCCTAAGGAGGGTGGATTGATCCAGGTGGATATCGGTGGCCACCCACCTTTTCCAACTCGCTCAAAACAATTTTTTGGCAATTTTGGCAATTTACTATTTTTAGCAGATTTAACTTTCAGGGCCATTTTGAGGGCCTAAATGAAGGTTTTTCGAGATCAAGGTTCTAAATGATAAACAAAGGAATGATCCCCCTAGATGAATCTCCTCGACGATACCATTCCAACAAGCTATCGTGCGCCCCAAACGGAGATCGTATGCCAAATTTACGCCCTCGGGAAGTTGATACACCAAACTACCCAAAACAGGGTCCACAAAACTATTGGATTTTCATCTTTCGGGGTTAGGTTTTTGCATTTTCTTTATGATAAAAAGGACTTTGGATCCTCATTGTAAATTCATCTTCTTGTGAATGCGAGTAGAGGATACATCTCTTCTCAAAGATAAGCTACCACCATTCTAGCGAGTCTTTCACTCTGTATTTTTACAGTCTTCGTACATTTTCTCTCATTAATAGAAAATTGTGTATTACTGTATCTCTGTGTTTACGGTTGCATCTCTGATACATTTATGTTATATTATTGGATATCTGGGATATCTCTGTACATTGTTTTATTATCTCTCCTCCCTCATTTCGTGCCGAAAATAATCTATATCAATGGTATAAGAGCAGGCTGCTCTTCATCATTTTTTTTTTCCTTGCATGTCCCCGACGAGGTCCTAGTATATAAAGTTGGGTCTCGAGCTTGTCTCTCTTGAAGACAATCACTCTCTCACACCCAAGAAACCCTCCATGGCAGAAGAAAAGAAAAGCGACGGAGTAGACGATTCTATCAATCTGTTGCTTGAGCAAGCTCTCATGCGACATAGGGACTAAATGATGGAGAATTTTTCCCACATCCTTCATTGTCTGCTGATAGAAACAGGCGCATCTTGATCTAACAACCACTTTGGAAGCACCTCTCCTTTCAAGCTACAGGTTAATTTTTATATTCCCATATTTGAAGGTCATATAAATGCGAATGCCCTAGACAAATGGTTAAATATGATAGAAGGTTATTTCTCTGTTCATAATTTTTCCGACAGGGAAAATATCACCTTCACACTCCTTAAAGCTCTCCCCCATGTCAAACATTGGTGGGAAACTTACTGGGAGAAAATTTCCACATAGGAGTCTGGAATATAGGGGTCGAGCCCACTTGGGATTTTTTGTGGATGCGGTAAAGGAACAGTATTACCCTGTTGGCAACTATGAGGACTAGTACATGAGATGGACCACACTGAGACAAAAGAGGGGCCAAGTTGAAATACAAGATMTTMATCAACATATGCACCCCAGAATGGTGCGCCYCTCATGAAAACTGCCAGAACCACTGAATCTRCTCCAACTGCCAACTGTGATGTCAGATCTRAAAACCCCTCCACARGAATGAAGCTCCAGTAGATGTCCTCACTCTGAAACTGACATCACTGCAATCTGATGGCTAGATATCCTACCAGGAATGAATTATCCTCCAARGCTAATGCTCCCCTCTCTGAAGTAGAATAGATCCAAGAAATAAATGAAGAAAGYAGCTCCAAGCCTCCAACAATGAAAGCTAGCAACTTCCCTCAAGAATCCTCATGCAAAAGACCTCATCTCCATCTCCCAAGTGCTCCTCTCTCAACAAGCAAAACACTAAGTGAAGAATGTGCCCCTCCTTTGACCTTTGTGCCCCTCTTAGACAAGCAAAAGGAAACCTAGATCATGAATGGTGGAGATCATCTCATCTCCCATCTAATCAATGGTTGAGATCTCCCCATTCATATCTAAATCATAAACCCACTTTGGGTTCAGTTTCCTATGTCTACTTTATGTCTCCAAATTCACCCCTTTGTGAATTAATAGTCACTTTAGGCCAAAAGTGACCAAATTTCACTTTAACCAAAGTCAAAGTGAAAATAGACAAAAGTACAAGGTACAAAGTGTCATGTCCTTCCCTCATATGCTAAGGAGGTCAAAAGCACATGGAGAACACCTCCCAAGGTACAAATCTCAACACTCCCTCTTACCAAAGAAGGTGTTCCTCACCAAGCCCATCTTGTCTCTGAAGAAGACATGCTTGCCCCATGGCAAGGCCTTAGTGAGAATATCTGCTACCTACTCATATGTAGATATATACTGCAACTAAACTGCCCCTCTCTGAACCCAATCATGAATGAAGTGGTACCTAATCTCAATATGCTTCGACCGGTCATGAAACACTGGATTCTCAGAGAGTTTGATACAACTCTGATTATCACAGTGAATGACAGTCGGTGACATCTCTTGACCAAATAAACCAACCAGCATCTTACGAAGCCAAATGGCCTCGCAACTGGCTTGACTGACCGCCATATACTCTGCCTCGACCGAACTCAAAGCAACTGACTTCTGCTTCTGGCTGAACTAGGAAATAAGTCCTGACCCCAAGCTGAAGAAGCACCCTGAGGTGTTTTTCCTGTCAGCAGCACATCCTGCCCAGTCTGAATCTGTATAGCCAACCAAACTGACTCCATATCCTCAGACATAGTCTAGGCCATAGTCCACTGTCCCAGCAACATATCTCAAAATGTGTTTTTCCCCAACCATGTGAACACTCCTCGGCTCAACCATGTACCGGTTGAGTGTGTTCATGGCAAAACATATATATGGTCTAGTGTTAACTAGATACATCAGTGAACTGATCAACTACATGTATACTGTGGCATCCACCAACTGGCTATCTAAAGCACTAAGCTTCTTCCAGTTGGTGATCATAGGTATAGACATGGGTCTGCAATCCTCCATCTGAAACGTGCTCAAAATATTTGTTGCATACTTCCCCTGCCCGAGAAATATGTGACCCTCCTCCTGCCATACCTCCATACCCAGAAAGTAGTGCATCAATCCGATATCACTCATCTCAAACTCTGATGCAAGTCACAACTTGCACTCAGCTATGAGATCCTCGACTCCAGTAATGAATAGATCATCCACATACAAAATGAGAATGAGTGTCCTCACCCCTAATGATGAAATAGAGGTTCGGATCATCATCGCTCTTCTCGAAGCCCATCTGAAGCAAATAAGTATCAATCTATGAATACCAAGCTCGAGGAGCTTGCTTCAGACCATATAGTGCCTTCCTTAGAAGACACATGTGAGTCTCCCTGTCACTCACCTCAAAACCCTATGGATGCTCTATGTACACCTCCTCCTCAATAAATCCATTCAGAAATGCGATTTTCACATCCATCTGATGAATGCGCCAACCCATCTCTGTTGTAATGGCAATGATAGTCCTGATAGAAGTGTATCTCATAACTGGTGTGAAAGTCTCATCATAGTTGACTCCCTCAATCTGTGAGAAGCCTCGTGCCACAAAATGGGCCTTGTGTTTCTCCACGTTGCCATCTACAACAATCTTGGTCTTGTACAACCACCTAGAAGTCACAACTGACTTCCCCACTGGCCTCGGAACCACATCCCAGACATCATTGCGCACAATGGAGTCATACTCCTCGACCATGGCCTCTCTCCAGACCTGATGGTCCACTACCTGCGCAAAAGTCTGTGGCTCAGTATCCCTGATACTCGTCACTAATGCCAAATATTCTCCCAATCTGACTGGTGGCGTTCTCTCTCTGATCTGGCTCTTGGGCTCCCCTACATTCTCCCTGGCCTCCTTCAGGGTCTCCTGAAACCATCTAGGTCTCCTCTTCCCTTAAGTGGTCAATGGAGAAACAAGGTCTCTCTGCCCAAGAGTAATGGCCTTAAGACTCACCTCAACACTCTGCGATCCTGAAGTTTGTACTCCCTCTGAAGTATGTGCCCCATCTGACTGAACATGCTCTGACTGTGACCCTGAAGTTGTGCATGGTGACCCTGTCACCCCTGATACTGGTGTACCTGACAACTGAGGCTGTGCTCCCTCTGAGACTGCAACTGGCAACTCTGCATCATCCTCAACTCCAACTCTTGACTCAAGATATCTCGCAAAATCCCTATCCTCCTCAAATCTAACATCTTTGTTCACCACCACTTTCCTAAGTCACAGAATTTAGATGCGATAGGCTTTTGACACCTCTGAGTATCCAACTAGAATCCCCTGCTAGGTTGTGGGGTCTATCTTTGTCCTCCTCTCCGAGGGGACATGAGAGAAAGTCAAGCACCCAAACATCCTGATGTGCTCGACATCGGGCCTCCTATCAGTGAAGGCCTCCTCAGGAGTCATCTTCCCCAAAATCCTATGCGGGCTCCTATTTTGCAGATACACTGTAGTAGCACATGCCTCTGCCCACGAATACAAAGGAAAACTCTGATCATGTATCATGGATCTCGCTACACCGGTAATGGCCCGGTTCTTCCTCTCGACAACCCCATTCTGCTGGGGGTTGTAAGGTACGGTCATCTATCTCTTGATGCCATGCTATGCACAGAAGTCTAAAAACTGTATCAAGGAATACTCTCCCCCGTTATCCGACCGCAAGACTTTGATCCTTTTTCCCGACTGGTTCTCCACAAGAGATCTAAACTGTTGGAACCGTATGAAGACCTCACTCTTGGCCTTCAGGAAATAGATCCAAGTATTCCTTGAGTAGTCATCAATGAATGTGAGATAATACTCACAACCACTCAAAGACTTCCGAGTCATGGGCCCACACACATCTGTGTGTAAATCCAGTATCCCAGTTGACCTAGTGTCACTGCTGGGGAATGATGCCTTTGCAAAATTTCCAAGAGCACACCCTCTGCAAACATCTTGATGCTCTATGTTGATCTGTGGCACTCCGGTCACAACCTCTCTCAATCCTCCAAGAGCCCCATGATGTAGGTGGGCCATCCTACGATGCCATAAATCACACAACTGTATGTTGCTGTCGCTACTAGCCACTAATGCAAGAAGTGGTTGAAAAATTAATATGTACAGATCCCCATATCTCACTCCAATCACCTATCCTAAGTCTAGTGAAGACCCCCGAGGATGAATTAGTACCTCGGTGCCTCTGAATGTTACCTCAAGACCTCTATCCTAGAGGGTGGAAATTGAAATCAAGTTCTTCTTCATCCCAGGGACGAAAAGAACATCAGTAAATGATATAGGTGGCAAGCTCTCTCTCCTAAAAGCAACTGTTCCAATCCCAGCAACTGTGACTACTCTATCATCTCCAAGAGAAATATCTATCCTAACCTCAGGGTCTCTGAAATCAGAAAAATGCTCTCGAACTCCAGTCATATGGCTCGATGCCCCGCTATCAATATACCAGATACATGGTGATGTCTCAACTGAACTACAACATGTGTGAAAATCACACTCTCTCTGAAACTGTGTCTGAAAGTCTGCCTCCTCTGTTGTAGTTGATGTACCACCTTTATTCTTCTTCTTGTTCGGACACTATCCAACATAGTGCCCGAACTTGTTACAAACAAAGCACTTCACTTTGCTCATATCTCTACCCTGACCACTACTGCTCTCTCCTCCTCCACTCCTCTATGGCTGGCCCCCAAACTTGGGACCTTACCCTTTGTTCAAAGAAGGTCGGCCGACCACCTCGACCGACCTTCTTCTTTCCCTTTGTCCAAAGAGCAAGTTCCTTCTCACCCTGACCAATCTGTTGTTGTTGTTGTTGCCTCTGTCCAGAAGCCTCTAATGCTAATCTGATCTCCTCCTGGACAAATTCATCCCACATCCTCTCCCATGTAGGCATGACCTCTCTGGAAACTATGCCACGTACAAATGGACCCCACGGTTTGGTGAAGATATTCATAGCTTGCCTCACCAAAGAGTTAGGGTCAACAACCTCGTCGACGGCTCCAAGCTCGTCTCTGATCTGAGTGTATCTTCCAAGAAATGAAGTTACCGACTCATCCTTGAGCATGTGAATGCCCCTGAGTCGGTCATGAAGAACCATCTTCTGGTTCTCATTGGAGCTCTCATACAACTTGCATAAATATGACCACATCTCATATGCACAAGCCTTCCCCATTAAATGGGGTATAATGTGATCCCAGACTGCGTCACAAATAGTCCTCTTCACCTTGTTGTTCCTTTCCCTGAACTCTGCTACCAAGACGGGAGCAGTGAAAGGAATGGGGGGAACAGTTTCCTCGACTATATCCCATATCTCGAGGTCCTCCAAGACGAAGATCATCCTCGCCTTCCAAGGCAACCAATTACTAGCCCCAACTAGCCTGTCCTCAACTCGCATCTGAGATGCTGACATCTCTGCCAATATGCAATCCCCAACTGATGCTCACACTACCAAGGAAAACACTGTCTCACTCCTGTCACCACAGGTGTGAAAAGAGACAATGTAATCTAACCTCACTCCCAACAAAATAGGTTTGAAAAGAGGTCACAAAAATCAGCCTCACTCCTACTGCATAGGTGTGAAAAGAGACTGATCTCCAAGTGTCCAAACTGCCCAATAACCCTATGAAAAATTCTGACCTCTAACAACCACTGAATGAGTCAATGGCTGTCCTCAAAATCTACCAGAAAGAAGTATATGACAGCCACTCAAAATGATGTCCCAACTGTCCAAAAAATCAGCCATCGAAGCTCTGATACCATGTGAAAATTCCAGGTCCTATCAGCTTGCCTTCTTGGTCTGTCTTTGACCAAAAAAAGGCTCTAAGTTTCAACTTTAAATTAATTAGTTTTTTGCGGTTTTATAACATCCAACAGTCCAAATACACTTTGCTGATTTGTTACGGTTATGCTCTCAATTTTGGGTGCTCTAGCATGTCGTTTTTGTCACCACAAATTAGTACATGCATCTCAAAATAAACATAACACACCTAAACATCATTTACTGCTGAAAATGAACACATCTAAGAACTAATACATGCATTTGTAGACACAGGTGTTTTTGCTCAACATGACCCTGGACAAAACCCCCACAGGGAAAACCAGTTTGGAATCTGAATGTATATATGAGGAAAAGAAGAAGAAGGGTTACAGTAAACACAATATATGGAAGAAACTGATACAATAGAAACTCCAACTGAGTTGAAATACAAGCTCTACATCAACATATGCACCCTAGAATGGTGTGCCCTTCATGCAAACTGCCAGAACCACTGAATCTGCTCCAACTGCCAACTGTGATGTCAGATCTGAAAACCCCTCCCTAGGAATGAAGCTCCAGTAGATGTACTCACTCTGAAACTAACCTCACTGCAATCTGATGGCTAGATATCCTACCAGGAATGAATCGGCCTCCAAAGCTAATGCACCCCTCTTTGAAGTAGAATAGCTCCAAGAAATAAATGAAGCAAGCAGCTCCAAGCCTCCAACAATGAAATCTAGCGACTTCCCTCAAGCATCCTCATGCAAAATATCTCATCTCCATCTCCCAAGTGCTCCTCTCTCAACAAGCAAAACACTAAGTGAAGAATGTGCCCCTCCTTTGACCTTTGTGCCCCTCTTAGACAAGCAAAAGGAAACCTAGATCACGAATGGTGGAGATCATCTCATCTCCCATCTAATCAATGGTTGAGATCTCCCCATTCATATATAAATCATAAACCCACTTTGGGTTCAGTTTCCTATGTCTACTTTATGTCTCCAAATTCACCCCTTTGTGAATTAATAGTCACTTTAGGCCAAAAGTGACCAAATTTCACTTTAACCAAAGTCAAAGTGAAAATAGACAAAAGTACAAGGTACAAAGTGTCATGTCCTTCCCTCATGTGCTAAGGAGGTCAAAATCACACGGGGAACACCTCCCAAGGTACAAATTTCAACAAACACCACACCCGAAGCCATACAACATCGGGTGGCTTCACCAAGGACGAGATCTCTATGTCAGCCAACAGTTCTGATTATCATACAGCATCCATCACTTCAAGGATGAGGTATTATGTTATGTTGCCCCATTGTATGTCCGTGATGTTTTCTTGGGCCAACCATATATGTGGAAGCACCATGTTGTTTATGAGTCTCGACCCCGCAGTGTCGTTGTTTCTCTGGGGCATCATCTCTATATAATACTATAGGTAGTTCTAACTACTGTTCCAACTAAATAGTTCCGTAAGGTAGTATCTCATACTACAAAATTCAGCTTCTTCACAATCTGTTCAAAAGGTGAAGAGAAGGATACTGCAACCACTACAATGTCGGCCCAAGCACCTTCTATCCAACAGAAGCAGGTCAACAAGATTGCAACAAAGTGTAAAGATTCCTTCTGCACCCAGGCATCTCATGTATCTAGACTGGTTAAAAAGTTCCAACCCTTCCAGTGACATGTTTGTGACAAGCTTCAACAAGCTAAGCAGCGCAACTTCTCCAACAAGGCAAGCAGCTCATCAAGATGCAGATTCAACAAATGATTTTCCCTCTCCCCTGGGTACTCAACGCAATGGAGACCATTTCTTCCTAAGGAGGGTGGATTGATCCAGGTGGATATCATTTTCCACCCACCTTTTCCAACTCGCTCAAAACATTTTTCTGGCAATTTAGGAAATTTACTATTTTTAGCAGTTATAACTTCTGGGGCCATTTTGAGGGCCTAAATGAAGGTTTTTCAGGATCTAGGTTATAAATGATATACAAATGCATTATTGATCCCCCTAAAGGAATCTCCTCAATGATACCTTTCCAACAATATATCGTGCGCCCCAAACGGAGATCGTATGCTAAAGTTACACCCTCGGGAAGTTGATACACCAAACTACCCAAAACGGGGTCCACAAAACTGTTGGATTTTTATCTTCCAGGGTTAGGGTTTTGGATTTTATTTATGAGAAAAAGGCCTTTGAAGCCTCATTGTATATTCATTTTCTTGCGAATGTGAGTAGCAGACACATCTCTTCTCAGAGATAAGCTGCCACCATTCTAGTGAGTCTTTCACTCTGTATTTTTACAATCTTTGTACATTTTCGCTCATTAATAGAAAATTGTGTATTACTGTATCTCTGTGTTTATGGTTTCATCTTTGATACATTTATTTTATATTATTGGATATCTGGGATATCTTTGTACATTGTTTTATTATATCTCCGCCCTCATTTAGTGCCGAAAATAATCTAGATCAAGCCCCCCCATCTCTTTTTGTCTAAATCAGTTAGCACATAGCGATGTAATATTATTTTAATATTCATGAGTATATTTACATGGATAGGCGCACTTGGCCTATCTGTGTCTAGGATCACCAGCCTCATATTCACACATGCTCTTCGGCCTCAAAACATAAACAACCATGTGTGTGTGTGTGTGTGTGTGTGTGTGTGTGTGTGTATAACTCAGTATCACACACTTCCCAGTCATTACTGTGCACTAACCAAAGAGCGTGCAAGATGGTTCCATGTACACACTTACCCAGGTGCGCGCAACACATAAACTATGTGCACCTTGTCTTTGTTAACACTTCTCCACACGCTACTCTGGTGCGCACAACACGAAAACCAGGTGTCCTTGGCTCACCAGCCTAAATTTTCATTACATTTACACTTGGTACACATCATCTCACTAGCCTATATGTACAATTACAAAGGGTTCTGAATTAGGGACACTACAATCCCCTCCCCCTTTTTTATGCAATGTCCTTAGTGCATCGTATACACATGTACATACAAAATTTCAAAAATCTTCAAAAAGATAAGGATTATTTTCTCACATAGCATACTCACGCTCCTTGGTTGCATCCTCGAGATCATACCAGGTCCATTGGACCTTTACCAACTCCATGGCTCGATTATGGAGTTGCTTGACTTTTCGATCCAATATGCAAACTAGTCGCACTTGAAATCCTCCTTCTGGCTCCACCTGAATGACATTCCAATCAATGACATGATTAGCATCAAGTACATATTTCTTAAGTAATGACACATGGAAAACATTACGAATGCATAAGGACACAGAAAATGAAAGCATATAAGCGACAAGACCAATCCTTTCAAGGATTTTAAATGGCTCACAATAGCACACTGCTAACTTAGAACACTTTCCCAATTTCAGGGAACTACACCTGGCCTTTACTTTCATAAACACATGATCATCCACTCCAAATTCTCTGTGATTTTTTCCTTTATCTACGCATATTTTCTTCCTGTCCTGGAAATCCTTTAGATTATGCTTTATCTTTACCATCTATTCCTCCATTTCTCGAAGAAAATTTGGACCAACTACTAGATGGTCTATTGGGTTGTCCTAACTCACTGTTGTGTTGCACTTTCTACCATAAAGTGCCTCAATTGGGCTCATCTTTAAAGATGTCTGATACCCATTGTTTTAAGTAAACTCTCACAAATGAAGGTAGTCTTCCCACTTGGATGGATTATCCATGACATACATCCTCAACATATCTTCAATAACCCGATTTACTCTCTTTGTATGACCATCTATCTCAGGGAGATGTTGTGCTAAAATTCAAACCCGTTCCAAATACCTTGAATAGCCCCTTCCAAAATTTTGAAGTGCACTTGGAATCCCTATCAGACATAATTTTCTTAGGAACACCATTCAACTTAGAAATTTCATGCATGTGTGCATCAATAATCTCAATTGCCTTGTGCGTTGACTTCACTGGAATAAAATGGGCATCTTTAGTAAGCTTGTCCACTATCACCATAATAGAATCATGTTTATTAGCATTTCTATGAAACTTAGTTATGAAGACCATGGTCACAACTTCCCAATTCCACTCAAGAATAGGCAAAGGTTGCAACAAACTAGTTGGATGTTTGCACTCTACCTTGAACCTATGAAATTCAAGACATTTCACAATAAAATCCACAACATCCTTTTTCATACCTTGCCAAAAGTATTGCTTCTTGACTATGACAATGGTTTTCTGGTAATCTGGATGTCCAACATAAGGAACCTTATGAATCTCTGAAAAAATCCAATTCTTCAGCTCTTGATCATTTGACACATAGACTCTATGTATATACATGAGGATCCCATTCTCTCTTATCTCATAGCCTTCCAAATTCTGTTGCGACATACCTTGTTGCAAAGTCACACTTATATCCATATAACGCAGATCTAATTTGGCAACTTCTAAAATTATGTTGCACAAATTTGTCTGGTACATGATAATGGTTGTAGCATTCATTTCATGCATCCTCCTACTAAGTGTGTCATCCACCTTGTTCTATTTTCCTCTGATATGCCTTATGTTGCATTCATACTCACTGAGGAACTCTAACCACCTTCTTTGTCTTACATTTAAACTTGGTTATCCAAAAAAATACTCCAAACCAAAATGGTTTATTCTCAGCTCAAATCTCTTACCCATGAGATAATGTCACCATATCTTCAAAGCATGCACTATGGATTCCATTTCCAAGTCATGCATAGCATAGATCCTTCCATGCTCTTTCAAATTCCTTGATTCGTAGCATACCACATGTCCATTTTGACTAAGGATTCCATCGAGTCCTTCGTTGCATGCATCCATGCACACAACAAAGTCTACATCAGGATCAACAATCCTCAAAATCGACGCACTTGTCAACAAACTTTTCAAGTGTTGAAAACTCCTTTCACAATCCGGCATCCACTCAAATCACGCACCTTTCTTCTACATGGATGTAATTGGATGCACAATCTATGAGAATCCTTCAATAAACCTTTTGTAGTACCCTTCCAGACCCATAAAGGATCTCACTTCTATGACATTACTTGGTGTCGATCATTCCTCAATGGATTTTATCTTTTCTTGGTCCACAACTATTCCTTCCTATGAAATGATATGACCCAAGCATTGAATCCGTCGCAGATAAAATGAACACTTTCTCATCTTTGCATAAATTTGATGCTCCCTCAAAATTTGCAACACCATCCTCAAGTGTTTCTCATGTTCTTTTTCATACCTTGAGTCGATAAGTGTGTCATCCAGAAACACAATGAAAAACTTATCTAAGTAACTTTTAAAAAATCCTTTCATCAAACACATGAAGACAGTTGGTGCATTTGACAACCCAAATGATACCACTATAAACTTGTAATGACCATACCTTCTTCTGAAGGAATTCTTACTATTGTATTCCTCTTTTATTCCCACTTGGTGATATCCAGATCTGAGGTCTATCTTGGAAAATATTCACGCACCTCTCAATTGATCAAACATGTCATCTATCTTTGGAAATGGATACTATTTCTTTATTGTTACTTTGTTCAACTATCGGAAGTTGATACAAAGTCTCAGCATACCATCCTTCTTCTTCATGAACAAAACTGGTGTACCCCAAGGTGACACACTTGGGCGTATATACCCCTTCTTTAGAAGTTCTCCAGGTTGCATTTGCAACTCCTTCAACTATGGCATACTCATCCTATAAGGAGTCTTTGATACATGTGTTGCTCTAGGCATAATATTATTAGAGAAGTCAATATCTATTTTTAGAGGAAATCCTGGTATCTCTTTAAAGATATCCTCATACTCTTTCAATACAATGCAGTCTTCCACACTTGGCACTTTATCCTTAGATGTATCTTCCATGTGTGCTGCAAATACTTGACATCCTTTCCTATAGCATTTCTTCAACTGTATAGTCCAAACTTCTCTAATAGTCACAACTCTTGGAATTCCTTGAACTAATATCAATTTTCCTTCCTCATTCAAACAAGTGAATACCTTATTGTAACAATCCAGGACAACATGATGCTCGTCCTACCAATCCATACCAATGAGGCAATCATACGAGCCCAAAGGTATAATATTCAAATCAACCTTTGTGCACAGTCCATTCATCTCCAATGGACATGCCTTAACTATCTCATTGATTTTCCTTTTTCTCCTATAGCTAACTGCACCAACCACAGTTTTCCAAGATTGCTTCTCGACAGATGGAATTTTCCCACCATCTTAGGATCTAGATAAGTATGACTAGCTCATGAGTCAATTAAAATAGAAATGGGTTGGTCATTAATCTTACCTTCCACCTCGATCATGTCCAACTGGAGCTCAGCTTGCTTGATATCTAGTGCAACATAAATCCTTGACACATTTCTACCCATGTCCTCAATTGTTGCATCTTGTCATACACTGTGCACAGTCCTCACTTTATGACTTCTTTGAGGGCAATCTCAACACATATGATTTCCGCGACAACCCTGACACTGCATAGGTTGCTTCCATGACTTTTGTCCCACTGTCTCCAAAATTCTAGGCTCTTGGAGAGTCGTTTGTACTTGCATAGTGTTTCTAAAAAATGGTGGGTTAAGTCCTTTCTTCCTCTTTTCCACCTTATTTTCATCTTATCTTTCCAAGCCTTTTGGAAATTCAGTCTTCCCCTTTGTTTCTCATACAGACACTTAGTGCGCCTTATGGTTTCTTCCAATTTCTTAAGGTCATCATACTGTATCTTATCACTGATAAATGAGGGAAACCCACTCAAATATCTCTGAATATTCACATGTTCATTCTTGATAAAAGGCACATAATTCAACAACTATAAAAAACTTCTTTTGTACTCGTAAATTGTCATGCTCCCAAGCTTGAATTCGAAGAACTCCTTCATTTTCCTGTCATAATTCCACTTGTTTAAGTATTTCTTTAGGAAATACCTCTTAAATTCTCTCCATGTCACTTTCTTCTCATCAATATGTTTCACTTTCATATACTAATCTCGCCACATTGATTCCTTTCCCTTTAAATGATAGATAACAACTCTCCCTTCTTTCTGTGCATAATAGTTATGCAACTGGAAGTACTTTATCATACATAGCAACCAGGTCTCCTCATCTTCGTCCTTCGTGTGCTCACCATCAAAGGTAGGAGGATTAATCTTATTCATTTCTCCATGTAGCTCATCCACCCCAATCCTTCTTTTAGGATTTCTAACCGGAGATGGGCTCAAACTACTGTGCTCTTTCCTGAAAGAATGCTTACCCACACTTCTTTCTTCTCTACTTTTCTCATCACGAGACTTGTGACTTCCTGATCTACTCATCTCTATATCCTTATTCATATTCTTTTCTATTATTTCCATACTTTGCATCAATTGACATTGAAGTCATCTTGTTGTGTGTTGACTCTCATAAGCCTTTCGTTGTCATCCTTATAACTCTGGACATCTTTCTGTAGTACTTTTACAACTTCTGCCAAGTTCATGTGCCACCCCTTGGATTCTCTACCATCGGAACCCAACCTGACATACAAACCTCCAAATTCATCATAAGGACTGTAAGTCCTCTGCACAATATCCATGCTTTTAACCTCCTATACTAACATTGTCCTGCTCTAACCATTGATAATTCTGCAAAATGTGCATGAAATTAAGATTTGTTAGATGATTTCATGCAACAACTTCATGAAAACTTGCACCATTTTGTCAAAATCCTTCCTTTGGATTTCTTGGATGATTTTAACATTCCATCTCTAGTGTGTGCATCACAATTCTTGTGCACATGACAACTCTATACCGCACAATAATGATTTTTCACACAAACTAAACTTTGCACTATGTGACACCAATTCTTAATGCACACATCTATTCATGCTATATCTGGACCAAACAAGTCCAGCGTTGAACCAATAGCTTTGATACCAGAATGTAACATCCCCAACCACCCCAAGCTGGGCCACGACACACAACCTCAACTTCAGAAGCACTAAGTCAACCAAACTGTAACATTCCCAGCATACTATTGACCAAAGTTACTCTAAAATTACACTGCGCAGAATCTACTTTAAACTCAATCTGTGCAATATCATTTGAAGTAATGTTCTTAGTCCAATCTTTAGTCGTGCTACACAACTTATAACAGAAGAAGAAACATTCTCTTTTAATGCAACCTTAAGCAGTGGAATTAACTCAAAATTGTGTGAACCAACATATTGTTCACACAACACAATTGTGTGCACAACCATCTAGGAATCATGTGCCAAATCAGATTTCACAGTGCACGTAACCTAATTTCTCTGTCTGCACACACAAATTCCAACCTATTGGTGTACACAAGATACCATTTTGCGCACCCTGCCACTCAATCCTCTTCTTAAAAACTTACAACCAAATATTACAAGGTTATCTTAGCAGGAAAGGCTATGATCAACTGACATACTCATGTACAACTACAAATGCAAGATATAAGAATAATACTTAAAAATGCAAGCATCATTAAACACAATAACAACAAATACTTATATTCTGCAACATACAAGAATTAACCCAATGTCAAACATAGATAAACAAGTACACAGTAAACAAGACATGCACATAAATAATACTTACATTTTATGAAAATTATTGAGTGCGGACTTGACTCAGACATTCCTCCCAACCATAAACATTGTTGCTCATAAGTTTTCAACAACATGTCACCCCCGAGCTGGGTCCCAACTCCACCAAGGTAAAAAGGCTTATGGTGACACACTAAGGTCTGACTCTCAATTGAATTACTCAGTCCTAATTGTGAGATGTTGCAACTATCTCACAGTCCCTCATTCCCCACGCACCTGTAACACCCAAGGAAGTGTGCCCCTTCTCTGATTACCAGTCCTTCGGCTGCCCCACTTCCCTTCCCAGGGTTACCATAAACAGGCTAGACAGGAAGTCTCTGAGCCCTTTGACTAATGCTCAACGCACTAGGTAACAACTCTCAACAATACACTCATCTAGAGAGTATCCCCACGGGTCTGAGAACCACTCCACAACAACCAATCTCTCACCTAGAGAAACTATTCACGGTATTCCAACCCAACTCTTCAACAATGAAATTTTGGATACAACCCCGCAACTCCCTATGTAACACCCCCACTCCGGGTCGGGAAGGTGCTACTTCGCGGAATAACAATCTCATACTTAATTCTATATATACGACATGCATTTAAGCAAATGAAACACATTTAAGCTCAGAGTAACCATAAGAATTACTGCTATTATAAATAATCAATGGCTTTAACATTAAATTGTTTGCACAATAGAGTACATGATAAATATAATACACAAACATGCAGAAAAGTAATTAAAACATCATCTGGTACTTATCTTTGAAACGGTAGTAATTCCACCAACCAGGTGTAGGCCTTCCACGAACCTCCCAGCCTTAGACCACACTACTCATCAAGCTCAACAATGGGTCACCCCTGAGCTGGGACTAAGCTCCACCCCCAAGGCAAGGAATCCTAGGCTAGGCTGAGGTTATAGGGAAAACACACAGTCGCAAGGAAGGAATTCTCTCCTAGGAAACCCTCATACTCACTGCCCACATACTCTCCTTCCCCACATGCCTATTCCACCCCAAAAGTATACACCTTCTCTGTCACCTAGACAGTCCTACAGTTGCTAACCTCCCTTGCCTTGGGTTTCAGCAACAGACCGGACCGGAAGTCTTTGAGCTCTATGGCAGCTACAGGGTTCCTTCCAGGAGTTCTCTCCTTCCTCTACGCACTCTCTCACCTAGAGAGAGTCGCTCACAGGCCCAACAACCTGTTCTTCCAACTTCAACCACCTCTCTCACCTGGAGAGAGTGTTGTACAAACTGGACAACAAGCCACACAGGTTCAAAC
>ML782734.1:576384-622354 GCA_009831015.1 Picea engelmannii
TCTCAGGTGTTTCTCATTCTCTTCCTCTGACTTGGAATACACCAAGATGTCATCCAGGAAGACTATGACAAACTTGTCTAAATAGTCCCTGAATACACCATTCATCAAGCACATAAAAACAACAGGTGCGTTTGACAGTCCAAATGACACCATTGTGAACTTGTAATGACCGTACCTTGTTCTAAAGGTGGTCTTGCTGATGTCCTCATCCTTTATTATTACCTTGTGATATCCTGATCTGAGATCTATCTTCGAAAATATTTCCGCACCCTTCAACTGATCGAAAAGATCATCAATCCTCGGCAGAGAATACTTGTTCTTGACAGTTACCTTGTTCAACTGCCGGAAATCAATGCACAGCCTCAACGTCCCACCCTTCTTCTTCACGAACAAGACCGGCGCACCCCAAGGTGACACGCTGGGGTGAATGTACCCCTTCTTTAAAATCTCTTCAAGTTGCAATTGCAACTCTTTCAACTCTGGCATACTGATTCTATAAGGATCTTTCGACACTGGGGCTACTCCAGGCATCAAATTTATAGAAAAGTCGATGTCTCTCTTCGGAGATAGTCCAGGTACCTCCTAGAATATGTCCTTGAACTCTGTGAGTACCTCATGGTCTCCAATCCTTGAGACTTCATCTCTGGATGCTTCCTCCACACGGGCCACAAATAATTGACAACCTTTTCTGTAGCACTTCTTCAGCTGCATGGCTGAGATTTCTCTAACAGACACATCTCTAAGAATCCCTTGGATTGTTTTCCAATTTCCCTCCTCATCTAGGCATGTAAACCTCTTGTTACGACAGTCCAGGAGGGCATGGTGTTGGTCCAACCAGTCCATTCCAATTAAACAGTCATAAGAGCCTAAAGGCAGAATATTCAATTCACCCTTCGTGCTCAGTCCTTTCATGTCCATAGGACAGGACTTCACCAACTCAACGACTTTCCTCTTGGTTCCTGTAGCCAATTGTACTAACCAAGACTTTTCATGATTGCTTCTTGATAAATGCAAACTTTCCACCACCCTAGGATCTACATAACTATGGCTAGCCCCTGAATCGATTAAAATAATGAATGGTCGGTTGTTAATCATACCTTCCACTTCAATCATGTGCAATTAAAATTCAGCTTACTTGTTGTCCAGGGCTGCGTAGATCCTTGGCATTCTACTGCCCATATCCTCCACTGTTTCAGCTTGCTGAACATTGTGGACGGTTCTCGCTTTATCTTTTTTGTGGGGGCAATCTTTGTACCTATGGTTTCCTTTACAACCCCAACACTCCATAGGTGGCATTCTTGGCATTTGCTCACCTACTTCAGCCTTCCTGGGCTCTCTAAAGGATGGTTGTCCCTGAGGACTGTTTCTAAAAAAGGGAGGCTTGTTTCCCTTCAGCCTCTGCGCTTTCCTGAACTTCTTTTGATCGTCCCAAGCCTTCCGAAAAGTAGGCCTTTCTCTTTGTTGTTCATACAAGCATTTTTCCCTTCTTATTGTTTCTTCCATAGTCTTGGGATCATCATACTAGATCTTGTCACTAATGGAAGGTGGCAGTCCACTCAGATATCTCTGAATCTTGACAGCCTCATCTTTGATGAATGGAACATACTTCAGTACTTCCAAAAACCTTTGTTCGTATTCATCAATGGTCATGTTGCCTATCTTGAGTTCGAAGAACTCCTTCATCTTTCTTTCCTAGTATCTTTTAGTCAGGTATTTCTTCTCGAAATACCTCTTGAACTCCTTCCAAGTGATATCTTTCTCTCTGATGTGTTTCACCTACACAAACTGATCCCACCACATGGATGCTTTTCCTTTCAATTGATACATCGCAATTCTTCCTTCTGCATGAGCAGAATAATTCTGTAGTTGGAAATATTTCCTCATGCCAAGCAACCAGGTTTCGACATCTTCCTCCTTTTTACATTCTCCATCGAACGTTGGAGGCTTGATCTTATTCATCTCTCCTTTCAATTCATCCACTCCAAATCTTCGGTGTTTTCTGGTAGGGGACGGGCTTGAACTACTGCATGCCTCCCTACTAGAATGCTTTGGGGAGCGACGATGATGTCTACTACCACTCCTCAATCTTCTTCTCCTCTCAGGGGTCCTGACACTTCTTGATCTTCTTTTCCTCTCAGGGGTCCTACGACTCTCTATCTTGCTTAAGTCATTCCCCTTCTCCAATTTCCTTTCTATTCTTTCTAGGCTCTTCAACATTTTTAAGTTGAATTCACCCTGCCCATCCCTGACTTTCATGATCTTTTGGCTATCAACTCGGCGAGCCTGGGAATCTTTCTGCAATCTTTCAATGAGTTTCATCATATGTCCTTCCTTATCCATCTCTTTTCTGTGCCCATTAGAGTTTGATCCTTTGATTCCCAAGTTGACATCCCTTCCTACCCTTTTTTCCTCTGTTTCGGAGGCAAAATGTACCTCTTCCATTTGTATACTTAGTTGTCCTGACACCCATTGAACTTTGCACACATAACATGCAGTCAACCGGAGTTTATTAGGCCTTATCCCTTAATAAAAACCACAACATTCATTAACCAACGTGAATAAGAAAATGTTTCAAATTCACTAAGTTTTCTGAGCCTTGCTTGGCTCTGCAAATTTTTGGGACTTCTGGTTTCGGGGTCTTGGTCCACAAGACTCTCATACTCGCTTTCAGGTTTCAAGGTTTTGGTCCGTGGAGGTTCTCGCACTCGCTTCCCTCTTCAACTCCCAACTTCCGAACTTCCAACCTCTCTTCCCCTGGGCCCACAACACAGTTGTCGCTAACCCCGGTAGGGATTTCGGAACTCGGCACTTCGGGTTTTTGGGTCTTCGGTACCCGGGAGTTCACAATGAAGTGTCTCCGAACCCCATGTCACTCCAACTCCTGAATTCCGAAATTCTGATTTACTTTACTCTCCAGGCCCACAACATAGTTGTCGCCCCCTAACCACGGTGGCGCATGGTACGTTTAGGAGGGTCCACATCACCTTTAGTGACGTCATCAGGTCCCACCATTCTTGCTTGTCTTCTCAACTCACTGGCACGTGGTACACACCCATGTGTCCACGTCTATTCCAAGGAAATCCAACAGTTAGACTTCTCTCAGATCTACGGTGCAGATCTTTTCGGCGTTTCGGGGTTTCGGGCATCGGGAGTCCGTGCATCCACACATCTCGAACTTCCGTTTGCCGAAATTCTAAAATTACTGTCTACTCTTCCACTTGATCAAATGGTCAATATCCTCTCTTACGATCTACGGTGTAGATCGTTTCGGAATTTCGGGTTTCACTATTTCATGACTTGTGAAAACAAGGTTCTTCCCCTTTGGTTTCTCGGGTGCCAAAATGTCGTCTGGCAGCCACGTGTTCCCCCGATGGATGGTCCCGACGAATTCAGGATTTCGTGTATCGCGATTTCCACATTCCTGTGCAATTTGAAAGGGTTTTTAAACCCTGCGCACGTTTTCCAGATCTGACGGTCACGAGGGTTCTCCTTTTCCTCGACATATCCTACAGCTCCAACACTTCTGGTGTGAAGTTCTCTCTCCCTGTGGCCATATGCCACCCAGCTGCGGTTTCATAACACCGCTACACCTCCTGAGCTGGTAACACGATCAAGTAACTCCTTGACACTTAGGAGCATTCAAAGGTCCGAAATTGGTCCTCCAGACACAATTTCTCCTTGAACCCTCTGTCCAAAGACCACTCAACTAGCCCATCTAGGCTCAGCGTCGAAACCTTGGCTTTGATACCAAACTGTAACACCCCCACTCCAGGGCAGGTAGGTGCTACTTCGCAGAATAACAATCTCATACTTAATTCTATATATATAAGACATGCATTTAAGCAAATGAAACACATTTAAGCTCAGAGTAACCATAAGAATTACTGCTATTATAAATAATCAATGGATTTAACATTAAATCGTTTGCATAGCAGAATACATGATAAATATAGTACACAGACATGGAGAAAAGTAATTAAAATATCATCTGGTACTTATCTTTGAAATGGTAGTAATTCCACCAACCAGGTGCAGGCCTTCCATGAACCTCCCAGCCTTAGACCACACTGCTCATCAAGCTCAGCAGTGGGTCACCCTCGAGCTAGGACTAAGCTCCACCCCCAAGGCAAGGAATCCTAGGCTAGGTTGAGGTTACAAGGAAAACACACAGCCACAAGGAAGGAATTCTCTCCCAGGAACCCCTCATACTCACTGCCCATAGACTCTCCTTCCCCACATGCCTGTTCCACCCCAGAAGTATACACCTTCTCTATCACCTAGACAGTCCTTTGGTTGCTAACCTCCCTTGCCTTGGGTTTCAGCAACAGACCAGACCGGAAGTCTCCGAGCTCTATGGAAGCTACAGGGTTCCTTCCAGGAGTTCTCTCCTTCCTCTGCGCACTCTCTCACCTAAAGAGAGTCACTCACAGGCCCAACAACCTGTTCTTCCAACTTCAACCACCTCTCTCACCTGGAGAGAGTGTTGTACAAACTGGCCAACAAGCCACATAGGTTCAAACACTACACGTCCACCACAATCAACGAAAATCCAGACACTAACACCCCAGGGTAGCTACAGACAGGTGCAACAACATAACTAGGCTTAGCAGGGACGGGACACTTCCGTTTTCTTAATCTGGCAACACGGGATAGACTCACACTCTGGATTCTCAAGGATGCGTGACGAGTTGTCCACGCAGGGGTCAATTCAGACTCCACGGTTTATAACAGAGAAGGGGTGTACCATCTTTCCAAAACAATCACAGACTTTTTCCCGAAATCAACACAGGCTTCTGGTTCAAGGGACGTACGATTCAGAAGATGCATGAGGTCTCCTGCAGAGGTTGGACCGGTTCACACTCAAACGGTCGGATAGAATCGGGGAGGAACCCCCAACACAGCTCATCTTAGCCATTGTATTTGCATGCGCCTGGGTTGACACTTGTCACCGATGCAACTACATGTGTTCCTTCAGCATGCGTTCCTTCCATTTGGAAGTTGCTTGTCTTTCCAAAAAGAACTTACGATAAAACATATTATTCACATGTCTTTTGGAATAATATTAAAATATTATTCCCAAGAACTTAAGCCCCTAGGCTCAACACTTAGCCCCTCTTCCCACCTTCCAGCCCCTAATCCCTTGCCAACTCTGTGGAAGCTTAGTCCCCCATCACTCATTCATCGTGGTCAGTCTGCACGCGGCGATGCTTATATTTTATTAATGTTCTACATTGATACATGTACAAAATCAGGCTCTTAGCCTTCAACCCTTAGGCTCTCTGGCCTAACAATCACATAAGCCCACCAGCTTATATAAAATTGGTTCACCAGCCTTTAAAACATTTTTACAACTCATTTTGTAAACAAGATTTACAACTGGGCTCGGCCTTGGGGACATTACACCCTACACGATTCTCTAAGAAGATAAGGTAATAATCGAATTTTCCATACAGTCTGACCCCCTTTCGCTCACAAGAACTTGCAACATGAATAATAATCATAATAATGCAATAATTCCCGCAAAATACACTAAGGCCAACCATATATATTGCATTCCTTCCACTAGACACTTGTCACCTTTTAGAAGTAGCTTTAAGCCACTTGGTGACCTGTTCCCTACCCTTGGGAACTTAAGATAAAATAATATATATCTAACACTATACTTTTCCTAGAAATATTATAAAATATTCCCCAAGACTTACGATTAACTCCCTTTTCCCTTTTTCGGTGGAGTAGGCACCCCATCTCTTTTCATATGAGTTAGTCAGCGCACAATGATGCAATATTATATTAATATTCATGATTATATTTACATGGATAGGCGCACTTGGACAATCTGCGACTGCGTCCAGGCTCACCAGCCTCATATTCACACATGCTCTTTGGCCTCAAATCATAAACAATCATATATGTGTGTGTGTGTGTGTGTGTGTGTGTGTGTGTGTGTTATTACAGTTGATTAACCCAAGTGCACGCAACACGATGCCATGTACAAACTTACCCAGGTGCGTGCAACACATAGACTGTGTGCACCTTGTCTTTGTTAACACTTCTCTGTGTGCTACTCTGATGCGCGCAACACCAAAACTAGGCGTCCTTGGCTCACCAACCTAAATGTTCATTACATTTACACTTGGTACCTATTAACTCACCAACCTATATGTACAATTAAAAAGGGTTTTGAATTAAGGACACTACATAATGGAGGTAACCTTTGTTCTAATTACTCTATTTTAATTTTTCTACTTTTAGAAATATGAGAAGATATATAATAGTTTGGATGGAGCAACTAGGAAGTTATGGTTTAGCATCCCATGTAACCTATTTGCATATCATTTCTACCTAGTCAATATGTGTTCTCTTTTGGTTTGTATATTACCTATTACCTTTACATATATTACCTACTCTTGATTAAGTACATGGTTTTTCAGTGGAGTATAACTCCTAGAAAGAAAGTTTCTCACTTCCATGTTGACAACGATTTATTTGTTTCGAGTGAGAAGACGAATGTCCTTATATCAACAATATAATGGAGTGTAGTGATGGATTGGCTAGCTAGAATTATAGTTTTTGTGGGTCCCACTTGGATAATAAAGCTATATGTTATTTGCTAATAGATAATCATGTTGTTAATTTTCCACTTTCATCTTCCAATAAATTGTGTCACTCCCATGTTTTTGGTATTTTTAGCAGGAATTTTTGGGTTTTCTTTACTTCTTTTGTGTCAAACCCTATTGGATTTGATTGGTTTTGACAGTGCATACTCTAGCGACTTTGGATAATTTAAAAACTTGTGTATCTATCTTAATATTGTATCATGGAATGTATCATGGACTACAAATTTTTGTAATGTGGTTAGATCTTGTGACATCTATTCATCATTATGTTTACGAAGAGAAGGTTCCATGTGGTTAGATATTGTTACATATCTTCATCACCATGGTTATGATAAGAAGGTTCCATGGTATAGAGGCAAGGTACACATTCTACATATAGCTTCTTGGTAATTTTGTTGTTAGATTTTTTAATGCTCAATAATACTAAGGCTCCAACTACACTTTAGGAATGGAGTTATCTTAGAGGAGGGATTAGTACCATTAAATGAGACTCTGGCTTGATTGACAATATCCATCACAATATTGAAACCCATGTTGTGCATCACTTGTTTCCTCAAATGCCTCACTACCACTTAGAGGAATTGGTGAGTTGTCTTTGATGTTTATTGGCTATTAACTACTCTAAATAACTATGACAATCACCCACCATGCATCTATGATATATTCATCAATTTTCATATTGTTTAGAGTGAGCACTCATGTTTTGAACATGTCCTTCATGGAAAAAAGATGAAAGCTCACCACTAGATAACAACCCCCTTGAAAGTTGTTCTAATTTTACATAATCTACTTCTTCCAAATGACAGTATTTCTAATTATGTAGATTGTTTTGGGTAGTATCACAATATATAGTACGATAACATTTGATTGTTCATTCTAGTATTGTATTAGTCCAATAGAAATTATAATTTATCCATCTAATGCAAGGACTAAAGCAATAAATCTTACTCTTGGAAAGTATTCTCAGGAAGTTACAATGTCTTCACTAATAATCTGATACCAAAAAGACTTCACAAGTTTACAGAATGTTAAAGAATTTTTCATATCCTATATTTTTCTTTAAATATATGTATTTATTTGTAAAAAAAAAAATTAATTTTTTCAAAATTTTAAACTTACCACCATCGTGAAACTCTGAACTAATAGTCTAAGATTATTATTATTGTTTTTACTAAAACTATAGGATGACCATCTATCCCACACGTAAAAAAGAAACAGACACATTGTTTTCATAGCTACAAAAAGGAACAGACAAATTGCTTTCATAGCTATTCCCCTTCTTTCAGATTGATACATAGTTAAGTTTAATTATTTCAAAACTATGTGCGTACTATAAAGATTAATTATTTCCAAGATTTAGTTTAGGAAAGTGACGTGGGATATTAACGCGAGTCAAAATGGTTTAGGTAGAATAGCCGTTAAGTTGGTATACAATGAGAAAAAGAAAAGTAAAATCCGCCACACGTTTGACTTTAAATTTTATGACAGTGAAGATATGAAAACACAAATTATATTATATTAGATAAAAAGAATTCGATTTTTAAAAATTTATTATATAGAAATTATAATTATATAGATATTTTTAAATTTTTTATATATACATTTTATTTTTATTTGATTTTGTAACTTTTAAATTGTATTAAATTTTAAAATTAAGTTATGTTAATTTAATATAAATATTATTATATCAATAATTATATATAACATGATTTATTTTTTATGTTTAATATTAAAGAATCAAAATTTATTTGAAAAGTTTTTAAGTTTTATACTATCATATTTTTGAATGCATAAATAAATTTATCATCTTTAAAAAAAAAAAGCATGGTATCTAAAATATGTGTGATGAACAATTGAAATATGCTATTGCAACTACTTTTCTAACTTTCTAGTGGATTTTTGAACGAAGATGCTTGCAAAAGAATAAAAACATAATGTTAACTTCAAAATATCTCTCTCATACTATACTCGAGCATCTAGCTACTCTTGATGCAAAATAAATTTGGTTGTCCAAAAATACATAATTAAATTCAAAACTATAAAAAAAAATTATACATACTAATAATAAAACAAAATAATCTTTAAAATAATATTAAATCAAAATATGCAAAAAGTGGGGTATATATTTAATAATACTTATCTTATTGTATGTCTTACATTAATAATATGTATGTCACTGTATGCATGACATTACTAACCACAGTTACCCACTGTTTATGTTTTTCCAGTTTATGTAGAAGTTGAAAGTGTGGGATAAAGGTCATTCAAATCATTTAGTTTCTATCAACGCCTAAAAAAACTTGTGCTCTTTAGCTAACAGAATGCCTAATAACATTTACCTCTCTAAATTTTTTGTTCTATCTTGCAAATATACCCTGCGACAAAGAAATGTATTCCATTGTACAAGCCTGCGACCAATGGAAGCATTACATTCTCATGAAGAAGATAGTCATGCACATTGATCACAAGCCTCTGCAGTTCATATAGACACAAGGAAAATTATAGAACGACCGCCATTAGAAGTGGTCCACATACTTGCAATAGTTCCATCTCAACATCAAATATAAGATAGGGAGCACCAATCATGTCACTGAATGCCTTAGTCGACCTCCAGTTGCCTATTTAACAACGGTGTTCCACTCTTATGGATATGAGGCCTCTAAGTGGACCCAACTCTACAAAAGTAATCCTGACTTTGCTACCACTTACCAACTGTTGGACACAGGTGCGATTGTCATTGACTTTCACCTTCAGAATGGGTTGTTATGCCATTTGGGCCACCTCTATGTTCCTTCAAGAAAGTGTGTGAAGCTCATTGGGGAATCTCACTACAGTCGGATGGTAGGAAATTTTGGCATAGAAAAGACCGTGGTAGTACTACATAAGCATTTATATTGGCCAAAAATTCGACAGAATGTCAACAAGTATATCAGGTCTTACACTACCTGCACCATTTCCAAACTAGCCACTAAGAAGCAAGGCTTGTACACCCCTCTGCCTACTCCCGGAAGGTCGTGGAAACATGTCTGGCCTTCCTTAAACCAAGTAAGGCAATGACTATGTTTTTTTTGTTGTTGATCGATTTTGTAATATGGCCATTATGATAGCCTGCAAGAAGAGTATCACAATGGAGGCCACTGCTAAGATCTTCTTCGAATGAGTGTGGGTACATTTTGGGATACCATAGACCATCGTCTCGGATCAAGACAACAAGTTCCTCGACACATTTTGGTCGAGCCTCTGGTCACTATTGGACACCAAGATCACCAAATCCATTGCCTTCTACCCCCAAACTAATGGCTATATAGAGGTCATCAATCGGATGATCGTGCACATCTTGCGTATGTACAACTCCAATTATCCACACACATGGGATGAGAGTCTCCCCTATGTTCATCACAACTACAACAGAGTTCTCCATAGCTCAACCAGCCACAACCCCTTTCAGGTGGGGTTGAGATTTCAACCATCGGATCCCATTGATGCCGCACTAGCCCTTGCGACCACACTGACAAAACCTTCCCATGTTCAGTTTGAGGCTGACAAAGCCACCAAGTTCATTGAATGGATTAAACACATCCACCAACAGGTCCATGATATTTTGCAAAAAGCCAATGCTAAGTATAAGCAGTGTCATGATCAACACCTAGTGCCACACAAGTTTCAGGTGGGAGACAAGGTCTAGTTGCATTTACAGAAAGAATACCTTACAATGCCCGATCAGAAGCTTTATCTTCTTTTATATGGACCTTACATTATCACCAAGGTTTTGGGTCACAATGCTTTTGAGATAAGTATTCCCCCCTTCATTGTTTTGTACCTAGTATTCAATGTGGACCTCCTTCAACCATAATTCCCACCATTATTGGACACATCAGAGATCACAAAGCAGTTGAAATTGACGAAGCTCAACCTTGATTGCACGAAACATGAAGCCATTGACCAAATCAGAGACACTCATATTAAAGGCACTCGCCAACAAATGATCCACCATTATCAGTTTTTCAAAGCAGGGCAGCTACTGCACCAAGGAAAGTGGCTCACCCGGGTCCAAGTTCAGCATAAGTTTCCACATCTGATGGGGGCGCTCAACGCAATGGATACCATTTATTTCTAAGGGGGGTGGACTAATCCCCCTATTCCACTAGCTCAAAGAACAATTTTTTTATTTTGGCAATTGTTTTTTAGTTTTTCGAGTCCCAAACTTCTAGGGTTGTTTTGAGCCCTAAAAGACATTTTTTGGGCTCGACAGTGCGAAGCATGTAGCCAAAGACAAATTCTTGGCTGAATATAATGTGTACTCCTCGACTAGGCCTTTCCAATGGCGTATCGAGCACCCCAAATAGAGATCGTATGCAAAAGTTACGCCCTCAGGAAATTGGTGTATCAACTACCCCCATCAAGGCCCACAAACCTTTTAGTGTTTCATCTCTCGGGGTTAGAGTTTTGGATTTTTAGGGTTTTCTTATTTATGTTTTATGTTAAAAAGGTCTTTGGAGCCTCATTGTACTCATCTTTTTGCGAATGAATGTATCCGTCACATCTCTTCTCATAGATAAGTTTCCACCATTCGAACACGTTTGTTTCAGTCTTCACTTTTATAGTTTCAACATATTCTTTTTATTAATAGAAGTCAATTTTATTGTATCTTTGTGGGTTTCTTTTCTATACATATGTATTTGATTTCATTCCATTAATAACTCTGGACTATTCTTGAAGTTGTATGTCTTTGGTTGGAATAATCTTTTGGCACCCACAAAAATCATTCTTATCTTTTTTTTCCATTTTTTTGTTTCAATTGTCTTCGACATATGCACATGTATTGGTGTAACATGTTGGAAATGTCATCAATGAAAAAATCTTGCAATGCTCTTTTACTAAAGGTAAATATATTAACCCTTATTAAGTATATTTTTTTTTTGTTGATGTGATATAATGTCTACTACATTTTCTGCAACCTGGTAGGTGAACCAAAATGGTTATATTACCAAAAGTATTGAAACAGAAAAATTATCGAAACATGCTATATGGGAAGTGATCAGAGGCCATCAAAGGTATTGACTTAATGTTGTTTTCTAAGTCTCTTTCTTTTCCCTTTGTTCTTTTTTCAACTTAAATTTATATCACACGTGAGATTAAAATCCTAGATTTTTAATTGTTCTCTCATTACATGTACGCTACGGTGAAATTGAAGGAACCTTTATTCCATATGTGGCAGTGGGCTTTACCACAAATTCTCATTTTCAATTATTTGGTTGCTTTACATTTTAGAGAGACTAGTTGGTTCAAGAGAGTTTCATGTGATACTTGAGTGTGTAGGGATTCAAACCTTTCATCCTTGCTTTGTTATATACATGTGAATGGAAGATTTATTTAAACCTTTTGTCCTTGCTTTGTTATGTACACGTGGATGGAAGATTTATTTGAATATCATGAAGCAAATAGGGTAATTAACTTCATTTTTGAATTTTAAATTATGTGTTATGTGTATGCATCTTCAAGACTAAATCAAATCAAAACAAGTGCTTCTTGTAGGCGTAAGCAAATTTCCAAATATAATAAGTGCTTTTACAAAACTCATATTATGACAATTTAGTCTTGATTTTTCTAAAATCAATTTTTTGTGTTGTATTTTATGTATACATCATGTATTGTCATATTTGTTGTTCTTAAGAATTGAGGAGGAACTAAGGTCAACAACAGTCTATGCAATTGCAAGCTTCCACAAGCCTATAGAGCCGTATTAAAGAAAAAAGTTTTGGCATATTTGAGAAAGTTTTAATGTTTAGCATATGGAGAAAGTGTTACGTGATGACTAACTAATGGATAAATAAATTTCTACATGTTTTTTTAGGCTTGAACACAAATGCTTATTTTCAATTATTTGGTTATTTTAAATTTTAGAGAGACTAGTTGGTTCAAGAGAGTTTCATGTGATACTTGAGTGTGTTGGGATTCAAACCTTTCATTCTTGTTTTTTTATATACATGTGGATGGAAGATTTATTTGAATATCATGAAAAAAATAGGGTAATTAACTTCACATTATTGTTATGTGTATGCATATTCAGGGCTAAATCAAATTAAGACAAGTGCTCCTCGTAGGCATAAGCAACTTTCTAAATATAATCAAGTGCTTTTACAAAACTCATATCATGAAAATCTAGTCTTTTGATTTTTCTAAAATCAATTTTATGTGTTGTCTTTATGTATACAACATGTATTTTCATATTTGTTGTTCTTAAGAATTGAGGAGGAACTAAGGTCAACAATAGTCTATGCAAGTGCAAGCTTCCACAAGCCTATAGAGCCATACTAAAGAAAAAYGKTTTGGTATTTTTGAGAAAKTTTTGATGTTTAGCATATGGAGAGTGTGTTCTATGATGACCAACTAATGGATAAATAAATTTCTACATTGTTTTACAAGCATGATGTTTAACATCATAGAAACACTTTTAACTTTGCTATATTGTTCTCTTTGTGCTAGAATTTGCATTGATCCTTTTATTATCTTGCTAAGAAAATACTTTTTATGATTGAAATCTAGTGATAATTGAACTTGTAGATTTTCATACGAACTTAGCACAAAGATATTGGATAGTACTTTCATATTTGACATTATTGTGCAATAAATTAGGATTGAGTGCACTTTTATTCTATGATATTTAACTTCTAGATAGCTCTAAGATTGGAGACCATGTTAGCCAAAGTATATATTTTCAAAGCATGTATGCTAGTATTTATTTATTAGCGCAGCGTCTTTTGAAATAAATTATCATAACTTGTGTATAATTACTTGTTTTGTTTGTTTGTTTAGATTCCTTATTGTTTTCTTTACGGTCACATAAGATGGTAGGTCAGATATTTTTATGATTTAGATGCCCCTTAAATCATACCTAATACTACCTTGAGGGCTTGTGGATGAGTCTGGTATTTGTTTTTTGATGTTATCTATGAAATTGATCATGAAGGCCTTTTTTTCTTCAATTCATTGATTTTTTTTATTGGCCTTTTTCTATCCTTAAAATTTCCATTGTCAATTAGAGACCATTATTTTAATTCCTCAATTGTAAGTTGTTTCAATCTTTATGTTGTGATTTGGATTTGGCAATTTCTATGTTTTTCTGTACTTTTGGAACATGTTAATAGTATTTTTTAATATAATTAGAAATTTTTTCTTTGTAAGAGAATCAGACACATAAGACATTATCAAAATCATAGATATATAGAGAATTACAAAACATTGCATCCTATGAGTATTTGACATGATTCATCAACATTGCATTTTATTGATTAATGCAGGTGGTTTGTTTTTTCCACCAATTATTAGTTTAGTTTCTAGACGCTCCTATTTTCACTCCAACTATCCCACTATAGTCATTCTAAGTTCACAAAAAAAAATAGATGACAACCCCATGGTAGGAGAATGCTTTGAATAACCAAACGCAATAAACCACTTTTGAAAAAAACCTCGAAAAAAATTAGGTTTTTAGGTTGTTTTTTTATTAATAGCTATTTGAGTAATGGAGGTGATCTTTTTTCTAATTACTCTATTTTAATTTCTCTACTTTTAAAATTATGAGAAGATATATAATAGTTTGGATGAAATAATTGGTTTGGTTAGTTTGTGCTAACATTTATAGTATTAAAGGTATTGAAGCATCTTTACATCTATTGCCTAGTTTTGATTTGGTACATGGTTTTCAATGTAGTGTAACTCCTAGAAATAAAGTTTCTCACTTTGATCTTGACAACAATCTATTTGTTTTGAGTGAGAATATGAATTTCCTTACATCAACAACATAATGGAGTGTAGTGGTGGATTGGCTAGTTAGACATATAGTTTTTGCAGGTCCCATTTGGATAATAAAGCTCTATGTTATTTGTTAATAGAAAATCATGTTGTTAATTTTCCACTATCATCTTCCAATAAATTATGTCACTCCCATGTTTTTGGTAGTTTTAGCAGGACTTTTTGGGTTTTCTTTACTACTTTTGTGTCAAGCCTTACTGGATTTGATTGGTTTTGGTAGTACATACTCTAGGGACTTTGGATCATTTAAAACCTTGTGTATCTATCTCAACATTTTATCATGGAATGTGTCTACAATTTTTTTTAATGTGGTTAGATCTTGTGACATATCTTCATTGTCATGGTTAAGAAGAGAAAATTCCATGTGGTTAGATATTGCTACATATCTTCATCACCATGGTTATGAAAAGGAGGTTCTGTGGTACAAAAGTAAGGTACACATTTTATATATAGCTTCTCAGTAATTTTGTTGTTAATTTTTTAATGCTCAATAATACTAAGGCACAAACAACACTTTAGGAATGGAGTTATCTTAGAGGAGGGATTAGTACTATTAAAAGAGACTATGGATTGGCTCACAATATCCATCACGATATTGGAACCCATTTTGTGCATCACTTGTTTCCTCAAATACCTCACTACCACTTAGTGGAAGTGGTGGGTTGTCTTTGATGTTTATTGGCTATTAACTACTCTAAATATCTATGACAATCACCCACCATGCCTCTATGATATATTCATCAACCTTCATATTGTTTAGAGTGAGTACTCACGTTTTGAACATGTCCCTCATGGAAAAAAAACTCAAAGCTCACCACTAGATCACACCACCCTTGAAAGTTGTTCGAATTTTACATAATCTACTTCTTCCAAATGACATTATTTCTAATTATGTATGTTGTTTTGGGCAGTGTCACAGTATATAGTGTGATAATATTTGATTGTTCATTCTAGTATTGTATTAGTCTAATGGAAATTATAATTTATCCATCTAATGCAAAGACTATTTAAAGCAATAAATCTTGCACTTGGAAAGTGTTATCATGAAGCAAAGTAGTCTAATCCTACTTTATTGCACTTGTTGAAACGTTTAGTGAAGAGCATGCCAGAAGATCATTAAGGAGAGATTGTGTTTTATCTAGTAACATAATTAATTAATTAATTAATTAATTAATTATATATATATATATATATATATATATATATATATATATATAAAAGATGAAATCAATTTGAAAATGATTCAAAATAAAGTGATTCAAAATGTTTGTTTGTGTTTTTCTCATATACATTGGTTAGAAACTCAACAAAAACCACTTACATTGTAGTCTGGTATATAAAAGACTTGGAAAATCTATAAAAATATGAGATGTTAAAGATCAACTACAATGTAATCTGATATCAAAAAGACTTGGAAATTCTATAAAAATATGAGATGTCAATTTTTTTTTTTATATCCTATATCTTTCTTTAAATATATGTATTATGTATTTCTGAAAAAAAAAATATCAAAATTTTAAACTTAACTCTTAACTAATATCACAAAACTCTTAACTAATATCACAAAACTCTTAACTAATATCACAAAACTCTTAACTAATAGTCTAAGATTATTATTATTATTTTTTTCACTAAAACAATAGGAAGACCATCTATTCCCACACGTAAAAACAAGGAACAAATAAATTGCTTTCATAGCTATTTCCCTTCTTTAAGATTGATAACTTAACTATTTCAAAGGAACAGATAAATTGCTTTCATAGCTATTTCCCTGCTTTCAGATTGATACCTTAACTATTTCAAAACTATGTGCGTTTTATAAGATTAATTATTTCCAAGATTTAGTTTAGAAAAGTGACGTGGGATATTAGCGCGAGTCAAAATGGTTTAGGTAGAATAGCCGTTAAGTTGGTATACAATGGGAAAAAGAAAAGTAAAATCCGCCACACGTTTGACTTCAAATTTTATGATAGTGAAGAGATGAAAAACATAAATTTAAAATTTTGTGACACTTAAGAGAATAAAAACATAAATTATATTGAATAAAAATAATTATATTTTTAAAAATTTATTATAAAAAATTATAATTAAAAAGTCACCAATATTTTATAAATATTTTTTATGGTTTTTTTTAATATTAAATTAATAAATTAAATATATATGCATTTTATTTTTTTCTAAATTGAGAGTTATTAAATTTTAAGATTAATTTATATTATTTTAATATAAATACTATTATATTAATAATTATTAGGGTATGTATATCTTTGTATAATTTATTATTTAAATTGTTGAGATTTGTTGTATATTGACAGAAACAAAATCCATTTGTAAAGTATGAGTTTTTAACCAAATCTCAATTTTACTATGTTCAAATCTTATTTCTGAATGCGAAAATCCATTTATCACCCTCAAAAACCCCAGGACACCCAAAATCTGTGTTTTGAACCATTAAAATTTGCAACTACTTTTCTAACTTTTTAGGCAAAAGAATAAAAACATAAAACAATCAGACTAGTTGTCAAGTTATCATTAGATAATGTTACATTAAAAAATAATAAAATCATAATAAAAATAAAGTAGGCTCAATTAGTACATATTTAGATAACAACACGATATTAAAGTTTTATATCTTGTTATCTAAATATCTATCTAATTAATTTTTTTTTAATTCAGTAAACTTTATTTTTATTATTATTTTATTATTTTTAATATAACATTATCTAATTTAACATAAAATTAACTTAACAACATTTCTTATTGTATAGCACCTAACTACTTTCAATGCAAAATCGAAATAAATTGTAACATAATTAAATTCAAAACTTAAGATATATATTTAATTTAACATAATATTAAATCATAATATACAAAACTTAGGCTATACATTTAATAATATGTATATCACTATATGTATTAAAATAATATTAAACCAAAATATACAAAAAGTAAGGTATACATTTAGGGTGGTCTTTCTTGAGCCTTGGATGGCGAAAAAAGCATAACATATATACAGAGTTTTTAACAAGGAAATGGATCCGCTATCAAAAGAAGCTCTAGCACTGGACGATGACGGATTTTATGTTAAGGGGAGTGAAGAAGGTTAAAAAAACTTTGAAAGACTGTTTATCTATTTAGATGAAAAATGATGAAGCTGTTAATAAAATAATATATTAAAACAAAGAAGTTATCTATGTAAAAAATATGTATCTTATGTCTTATGCTTTTTTGAGAAAAAATATTTTTGTGATCAGAACTTTTTATAGGTATGTTTAAAAGGGCCTTGAAATTACTGTTTCTGCAGACAGATATTGTAAAGAGTTTAAGTGTTTTTTTCCTATAAAAAATATATTTAATAATATTATAATATGTATCTCACTGTATGTGTTAAAATAATATTAAATCAAAATATACAAAACGAAGGGTATATATTTAATAATATGTATCTGACTGTATGTCTTACACTAATAATATGTATCTCACTGTATGTATGCATGACATTACCAACCGCATATAGTTACCCGCTGTTTATGTTTACCTGTCTAAAAATTTTGTTATTTTTTTCAAAAGACTAAGCAGAAGTTGAATATTATTTGGAGGCTGTGAGGTGTCATGAATAGAGGTCGATACCAATGTCATCGATAATGAAAGTCACAAGGTGGTTTCAATAAAAGTGATCATTGAAAATCTAATTGGGCCTATACTATCACAGTTGCTAACTCGTGGTTAAGAACGCCGATTGAGAATGCTTGTCATAAAACTTCTGTGTTAATCCGTAATTTGTCTGTGGTAATACGAAATGTTTGGCTCTATGATTTAATCTTATTTAATTATTTAAATGTGGCAATTACATATCTTTATAGTAATTTTTTTATAGTAATTTTTTAATGTGATTAAGTAAATGTTAAAAAGTAAACATGTTAACCGATGCTTTGATAAATGTAAGAAAGTTATGAACAATAAATCTGACCCATTGATTTTGGAGGACGACTAAGAATATGCGAGCATCTTCAATGCATAGCCATAAGATTAGGGTTTATGATTAAATAAAGGTTTATGGTTAAATAAGGTTAAAAGATCATTAATTGTACCCATTATCAATAGGTATAAGCCTTTCAACATAATAACTGATTATAAACTCCATTCTCATTCAAGCTATCCATCCCAAGATGATCCATCCATAGATAGCTCTCATGCTAAAGAATCTGTCCCAATGCTTCCCTGGCGCAGCCTCGCTCTGATAGCCTTCAGCTCTCTCGTCATACCACTTTTTCCTGCACAGGATCATCAACATACCACTTTCGGGTTCCACGGATATAATGGAACCAACTTGATTCTGGATGCGGGTCCTTCAGTCATCCGTTCCCAATCCGTTCTAGTCCTCACAAATCACTCGCAATCCATGATCGGCCGCGCGCTGTATTCAGTTCCTGTGCGGATGAAAAGCAACGATACACTTTCCTCCTTCAGCACCACCTTCGTTTTCAGCATGGTCCCGAGCCCCTCCAACGCTGGCGGGCACGGAATGGCCTTCATTGTCACGCCYTACACATCTSCCATGGGCGCTGGGTCGGGYGAATTTCTGGGCTTGCTTAACACTACCAGCCACGGGCGCGCATACAATCACTTGATTGCAGTCGAGTTCGATGTGATCGAGAATACAGCAGTCGATGACCCCGACGACAACTACGTGGGCGTGGACATCAACAGCCTCATCTCTGTGAAGACCGAGCCTGCCGGGTATTGGAATGGGGAGGAGTTCCACGGACTCAGACTCAAGAGCGGACGGAACGTACAGGCCTGGATCGATTACGATCATCTTCAAAGCCGCCTCAATGTTACCATCACGGTGGCCGGCTTGCCGAGACCGCAGAGGCCGCTCATATCTCTCAAATTGGATTTTCGTTGGATTTTCAGCGGCTACGGGTCAGGATTTAGTTGAAAACCACTACGTTGTTGCGTGGAGCTTCACCACCAAAGGCACGGCACCCCCCTTCCATATCTCGCTTCTCCCTTCGTTTGCTAACAAGCATTCAAAGCGTCCGAGCGTGGGGATCATAGCCAGCGTTACAGTGGCCGCTCTGGTTGTCTTCTCGCTGGCGGTTGCGGCTGTGTTTCTCAAAAGAGCGAAATACAGAGAAAAGATCGAAGAATGGGAAAAGGAATTCTGGCCCCTTAGGTTCACTTACAAGTATCTCGGCATCGCCACGAAAGGCTTCCGGGACGAAAACGTTTTGGGCCACGGGGGTTTCGGCAGGGTTTACAGGGGAATTCTCCCGGGCAGCGGCGAGGAAGTCGCAGTGAAATGCATAACGAAGGAGTTCAAGGAAGGAATGAAGGGATTCGTGGCAGAGATCACAAGCATGGGGCACCTGCGGCACAGGAACCTGGTTCAGCTCCGGGGATGGTGCAGGAGGCACAAGCAGCTATTCATCGTTTACGACTACATGCCCAACTGCAGCCTGGATAAACTCATATTTGGGAACTCGACAACGGTTCTGCCCTGGCCTCGGCGATACGTGATTCTGAAGGGCGTGGCGGAGGGGCTGGTGTATCTGCACGAGGAATGGGAGAAGAGGGTCATCCACAGAGACATCAAATCTAGCAACGTGCTGCTGGATTTGGAGTTCAATGGGCGGCTGGGGGACTTCGGCCTCGCCCGGCTGTATGAACACAGTAAGAATCCTGAAACGACTCATGTGGTGGGAACGCTTGGGTATATAGTTGATACACACGGGAAAGGCCACGCCCAGTTCGGACGTGTTTAGCTTCGGGGCTCTGCAGTTGGAGGTGGCCTGCGGGAGGAAGCCCGTAGATCGCTCCAAAGACGCGGAGGAGATGATATTGGTGGAGTGGGTGTGGGAACTGTACAGCAAGGGAAGACTGCTCGATGCGGCGGATCCAAAGCTGGGGAAGGTATATGATGTGGAGGAGATGGAGAGAGTGTTGAAATTGGGGTTGTTGTGTTCACATACAGATCCAGAGAGCAGGCTGGGCATGCGCCATGTTTGCCAAATACTGGAAGGGGAAATCCTCTTCCGGACCTCTGCTCGGCTTGGAATAACGTGATGAGTCTTATGGGTAGGTTTCCCACAGGCCTTTCTTAGGTGGACAGCTGATGAGTTTCCACGTTTGTAGTGGAAAAGTGACGCAATAGGCGCTCAATTCTACTGATATTAATTCTCCATTGAGAGTCCATGTTTTTTTTTAATGATAATCTGGAATTTAATGTTTATTGGATTTGAACTTGAACTTGGTTCAGCACGGCTTTATCTTAACCACTTATTGTAATTAAGACACATTATAATTATATCGATAGGTATTTTTTTATTGAAATCGGTGGATTAAGCAATTTTTTAATTATAAATTTCAATTTTAGGATTGGCAATTAAAGATGTTAATGTATTCTTTCTCTTATCAATGGATGAGATTTTGATAAATTAATCTCTGTTAATTTATAAAGACATATATTTATGTGAATACTTTTATATTTACTAAATAAGATTAAAAATTTAATTGCTCACCACCAAAATGTCACGTTTAGTGATTAAGAAATAACCTATTAGTTACCAAATTAATGTTACTGGACGGATGGGTATGGCCGCGTGGGCGTTTCAATTAACTGTGGAATTGGATGCCAATTAAAAAGTTAAGTGCGACTTCATTCTTTTACCAGGGCGGATGCTTATGGCCGCGTGGATTACATTTCAAAACGTGCGATGGTACACATGGCTGTCGTTACATTTCAGAACCTGCGATGGCAGGAATGGAAATATTTACATTTAAGTCACGTATTTGCATGGTGAGGAGTATTTACATTTAAGTCACGTATTTGCATGTTTATTGATTATTGAACCTTCATATTCCTTTAGCGGAATCACTCACCTCTACCTGGATCAGACTTCATATATGGCTCGCCTATCGAAGCCTCCCTGCAGCATTCTTCTCTGTGTATGGTAAGCCTGCCCCGTTCTCTATTCATTTACGCTGAACATTAACGTTTTGTTTCTTATCTGTGTCGTAGAGTAGAAAAAATACATGCAAACAAATCTTCTATATTAATATCAATGATTAAATTACATTTGCATTTCAATTTGCATGTTATTACGCATCAAACAAGCAGAAAGGAGAGTGCTACTGCGCATCAACAAAAGAGCGAGCGCGCATCAACAAAGGAGCGAGGAGGTTCATTACCAATTCTTGCTTGTCCAGACTGTCAAATTTCCATTTCATTCAGGGATTTAGGTATGTTTTATTAAATCAGCCCTTCCTTTGAATTTAACCTATAAAATTTTGTTCCGCCTCTCTCCTGTAATTCGGTTTCACATTTTCACTGCATTTATATATACGCCCTGATAAACCACATGTCCATACAATTCTTCGACTAGGATTACGGATAGACCACATGTCCATACAATTCTTCGCAAGCCATCTGTATACTTCCACAAAACAAATGTCTAAGCACTGGTTGACTTGCACAAGGTAGGCCTTATTACCTATTCAGTGATTTTGTTTTTCTTCCTCCCCCTGTTACATTTTCAGAGTTTAATTTTATGAACGCGGCAATGCTCGCACAAACTTTTTGTATTTATTCATCTACCCTAATTAAGGCTATTATTTAACATTATCTAGATTCTGCTTGGTTACAGTCTTGTATAATAGTTTAACCTTACACTGTTGGCGAATTTAGGTTATGGAAATTACCTTTAATGTTGATACGTCAAGGAATTTATGGTATATTACTATAATCCTTACACCAGATATGTTATTATAAGTAATTAAATTGCAAAAAACAATATATATAATCATTATATATTAGAAAGTATTTAATGATTATATATATTGTTTTTCTTAATTTAAATCTCGAATCTGTTTTCAAGTTATTTACATTCAAAAAATGTTTATGTTTAAGAAGAATTTGTTTCAGAGTTTACAGGTTTTAAAAACTATCAACTCCCAACACAATAGTTATAGATTTTAAATATTAATTTTGGATTTATGAATTTGTTTTCAAGTTATTTACATTAAAAAGTGTTGATTATGGTTATGGCCACCTATTGAGTGATTTTGTTTTTCTTCCTCCCTCTGTTCCATTTTCAGACTTAAATTTTATGAACGCTGCCATGCTTGCAAGAACTTTTTTGTATTTATTCATCTACCCTAATTGAGACAATTATTTAACATTATCTAGATTCTACTTGGTTAGAGTCTCGTATAATAGTTTAACCTTACACTCTTCGCAAATTTAGGTTATGCAAATTACCTTTCATGTTGATACGGCAACAATTTTCAAGTAGATTTATGGTATATTACTATAATCTTTAGAACAAATATGTTATTATAATTAATTAAATAATGAAAAATAAAATATATATATATATATATATATATATATATATATATATATATATAGTTTTTCTTAATCTAGAGGGGGTAGGGTATGTATACCTTTGTACATTTTATCAGTCAAATTGTTGGGCGAAGGGGGTCCCTTGTCCCACAAACAAGGAGGTCTCATACACCAGACCGTAACATTAAAAATAGATTATTATTATTATTATAATTTAAATCTCCAATCTGTTTTCAAGTTATTTACATTCAAAAAAATGTTTATATTTAAGAAGAATTTGTTTCAGATGTTTTCAAAACTCTTAACACAATAGTTATAAATTTTAAATATTAATTTTGGATTTATGAATCTGTTTTCCAGTTATTTACATTAAAAAAAAATGTTTATCTTTAAAAAGAATTTGTTTCAGAGTTTACCGGTTTTCAAAACTCTTTAAACATTAGTTATAAATTTTAAATATTAATTTGAGATTTATGAAATGTTAAAAAAAATTAAATCTCGATTTACATTGAAAATTTGTTGCTTTAGAATTTACAGTTTTTCAAAACCTTTTACATAGTTTATATGCAAAATCTTAAACAACAAGAATTTGTTTTATAATAATCCTTATAACATAAACCTTGATAACAACAAGAATTTGTTTTGTAATAATCCTTGATAACATAGACCTATAAACCTATAAGTGAAACATAATTATTATTATTTTAAATTTAAATAATTTTAAATTTAAATAATTTTAAATTTGTATTTACTTTTAATTTTTTATATTTATGATTGTTTCCATCCTATTGACTTTAAAATCTCTTTGTACTGAGATGCGGAAGTGTCTCAACTCTCAATAAAAAGATCTGATTTTGTTTTTTAATTTGTTTCTCACTTCTTTTTAAATTTGTTTCTCACTTCAGCGTTACAAATGGACCTCTACTTACTAAACAGATTAGAAGGATGTTAAAATTTCTTAGATACTGAAATGTAAAAGGCATAAGAGATAGATTGTACAATCTATCTCTTTTCCAGGTTAAAAATGTTGCAGGCATATATTAATGGAGAGAAGGAAACTCTATAGAAAATATTTCTGAAGAAGAGTACAACCGTCTTGGGTCTTGATGATAGCGGCAAGGATTATACACTCTGTTCTAATCTTTATTCTGTTTGCGTCTTGTTGTGACAACAGACTTCTTTCAGCTTGTGTTGTATCTCATCTAATCTTTATTCTGTCTGCTTACTGTTGTGACAGCAGACTTGTTTCACCTTGTGCTGTATTTCATTGGCGCACTCTCTTTTCTCTCTCTTCCATATTGTTTTCTCAAGTTTCTTCTCTTTTTCATTTAATTCCTGCTTGCTCAATAACCAATTCATAGAGCTGCTTTATAATAACCGATTCGATATCAATTGTATACAAACGATATATGATAAAAATGTTAATTTTAAATTTAATTTAATAATATAAAATTAAAATACATTTGAATGTAAAATATAAAAATTTCAGAACATTTCATAAACTCTTTCTTTTACAACATATATTCCTTTGATCTATTTTTTATAAACCACTTTCCAGTAGTTTGATATGTTATATAATTATTTTCAAAAAAAATTCTTAAATTTTTCAATGAAATCCTATTTCGAATTCAAATTTGTATGTAATATCTACGATTTTTACTTTTAATAATATATCTGATTTAAGGATTTCCAGTATTTTGATATGTTATATAATTATTTTCAATTGTTTTCTGAAAATTTTCAATGAAATCCTATTTCCAATTCAAATTTATATGCAATATCTACAATTTTTGCTTATAATAACATTACGATTTTTGCTTATAATAACATATCTGGTCTAAGGATTAGAGTGATATACCATAAATCCACTTGAAAATTGTTGACTTATCAACAATAAAGGTAATATAAATTCGAGAAGAGTGTAAGGTTAAATTATTAATCAATAGACAATACATACGCAATATTAAATGTGCTTAATATTAAATGATTTATACATCTATACAGCTTAGGTTTTTAGCTCAGGTTTATAGCAATATAAATGATAGTAACTATGATTGTTGATTATAATTGCAATGAAATTGGTGGGTATATTGATTATTGATTACCCAGTTCTTTATGGTATCATGAAATGTTTTTTAAAATGATATACTGGATATTAAATGATATATTTTGATAACCAGTTAATAATCAATCTTAAATACATTAGTTATTGTCTATTTGGTTATTATCAACTATAATTAATACAATAACCATGATATATCGACAATAATCAATATTGATTTATTAAGTATTGCGTATGTGTTTAATCAATCGGCAATACATATGCAATATTAAATATGGTTATAATACGCAATACATATAATAATCACATTGTGCAACCACATTTAATAATCATGTACTCAATTTAATTAACACAATTGGGTACATACATATTGCAGATTGTGCAACCACTTTTAATAATCACATTTAATTGATTATGTTAAAATAATTATTATATAATCATTATTATATATATTAAATTAATATAGTTATTTTATATATTAATCTTTTAATATTATTATTTTTCAAATTATTGTATTAATAGATTACATTATTAAACTATTTATTACATTACATAAATTAATTAAATAATTTATAGAATATATAAATTAATTAATAGATTATATTATAAAACTTTTTATTTAATACATATAGTGATTTAATACTTTAATGTATTTATTAATGTATACATTATTTTATATATTATTATATTAGTATTTTTAATACTTTCATATTGTAGTAGTTTATTCATTGTATATAAATGTATTAATTAATAATATTTTATTCAATAATGTATAATGTATTTGTACTAATTAATTAATATTCATATATTATATTATATATTAATTTTTTAATATTTTAATTTATAAATAAATAGTATAAATTAAGGATAAAGTTTTTCTAGATGTGTATTTAGAATTCTAGAAAATCAAATATGCCAAAGCATCTTATTGGGAATCTTTTCTTTTTTAAGTTTTTTTTTTTTTTTGCGTCAACATTTATCAACTTTTAAATTTTTATTGGTTTGAGAAACTATATTTTATAGCTATAAAAATAGAAAAATCCTTTTTTGCACAATATTCTTAGAGACTCCCTACAAATGTTATGCAATCATAAACATAAGGTTGATCTTTTCCAAATATATAAGGATAAAGTTTTCTGAGATGTGTATTTTGAATCCTACAAAATCAATTTAAACAAAAAAAACTATATTGCAGATTGGTCTTTATCACTATATTCGAGGTTTCTGCCAAGCGTTCTTTATGGTATCATTAAAATTCCATTTGCATGGTATTCACACAAGTCATAGAAACTCCCTATAAGTGGTTGGTGTTTGACATATACATAAGTATGATGTTTTTCCATATGTGGATTTTGAATCCCAAAAATTAATTTAAACAATATAACTATAGATCCATGTTACCACTAGATTAAAGTACATACGATCAATAAATTAACCATATATGTATGCATTATTTTTCCCTTTTGTTTTCAAATTACATCAATAAATTATCCATATATTTATGCATTATTTTTCCCTTTCCTTCCAATATATCTTCATAATTAATATTTTTATTATATGTAGTGCTTTTGGTAGTCACATAATGCATTGATTAGATGGTTCATTAAAATTATTTGGGTTTTAAATATGCTTAATACATGTACATCCTTACATTTCATGCGTCTATTAATTTACTTCATATTTATCTCATTTATTTAATTTATTGTTCAATATTTGTGCTTTTATTCATCGTGTTATTCATTAAAGGTTTCATATTTTAGATTTCATTAAATAATAGTTATATTCACTCTCTTCTTATTTTGTCACTATTAGGAAACTTCTTGATACCACTATGGATCCAACGGTGTGGAGTTGTTTCCATTCCAAATTTTGGAGTTGATATTTTTTTGGCTCCCTTTTTCAGTATTGACAAGATTTAGAACAATTTGTAAACACTAGAACAATATTCTACAAACCCGTTCATTCATTTCTCAATGCCATCAAGTTTCCAACAATGAATTTGGTTTTCTGATTCTATTGGTCCTTGCTGATGAAGGTTGCTTCCTAGGAGCATACCTTAATCAAACTGGTCGCATATGTCATTTTCATGTGCCATTTATAGATTCAAGATACACAATTGAACGCACAGTTCGATCCATGATTTTGTTGTCTTCACCAACAGGATGCTCCCTCGAAAAAAAATATTTTGTGATGAATCCTTTTACCAAGTCATTCAAAAATATAGGTTCTATATGGGTTGGAGACGGGGGCTTCTTTACACTCTTGGAGCATGTCAGTGCGATAAAATATGAATGGGTTGTTTTGAAACATATTTACAGAAAAAATAAATCGAAGCATTTCATTTGTAGTAGCATTGACACTGTCTAGAGGAGGACAACCATTTCTTATGGTGGGACTACACCTCCAAAAGAAGCAGTGGTCTACAAAAGTAAAATTTATTGGTTGTATTTGGACAAAGATTATGATGACTACCCTCGGTATGGGTACACTATGTATTGGTTGGATGTTTTAGATAACCAGTGGGTTTTTTTTCTTGTTCCAATCACAGACATATGTTGTATGTCATTGGGATTATACAATAACCAACTTATATGCCTCATCAATAATGGCTCCACCTCTATTTGGTCTATTGAAGAATTGGATAATTTTCAATTTGGTCAGCCATGTATTGAACAAAGTTTGGACTATTTTGAGGATGACTCGGGATTCAAATGTAATTTGTTGCAACAAATTTCATAAGATATAAATAAAAATTTCCCTGGTTATCTTCCATTTCGAATAGTTGGTATGATAGTACTGATGTGAAATAGAACTGAACTTCCATTCAAGTTATATGACTTGATGACTGACTTATGTGTCCCAATAAATATCACTGATATTTCCATGTTACAAAACTCTGGGTTGAGATTTCCATTTCAATGATTTGATTGAAAATGGAAATGTTTTTCCACTTCTTCCAAATATGGATTTTTTTGATGACATTCCACCATTAGGAACAGATGTAATGGCTTAGACTACTTGGACTTATAATAAGTAATATAAAATATTATCAAACATTTTGTGCTAATGAATTGGTTTAATTTTAAAGTGCACATGTTATGGTTATTTCAATTTTCCTTTTATATTGTATTTAATGTCTTCTTCATTATCATGTTCATGTCAGTTTATATATATTGAAATGTATCTAAATATGTTTTTTTTATATATATTTTTTAATTCCATAATTTCTTCTTCTCGATACCAATGGAATTTATATTTCTTTGTTGATATTAAAAATCTGATATTATTTCTATGTAGTTGTAGAAATGTCCACTAAAGGAACAAGTAAGCGTTCTACCAAATGCAATATATTATCGACATCACGTGAGAGAGCTAATGAACGTCAACATTTATGGTATCAACGAAACAAAGATGCAATAATTCAACGTAGAAGACTGCTATATCATAGACGGACTAGAGAAAGTAATACAGATATTGACTTTCCCCATAGCCATAAGTATTGCAGTTTGGTTGATATCATGCAAAGAACATTTCCCATGAATGTTTCATTCCCTGAATCTTTTCATAATCCTCATATTTCTACTATTCCACAATCTTCTAACAACATTCATTTTATTGGGCAAACTTCTCTTTTTTCGGAAGATCATCCTGTACATAGTATACCTACAAATGGAAACCTCTATACTTTAGCCAATGGAAGTGCAAGTATAGAGAATGAAGCAATAGCGCAAAACATGCAGGATAGAGTCACTGATGTCATTCAGAAACAAGTGCCAGCTACTGAAGTTCATGTTCGTCATGTGCTTTCCCGTTTGCTTCAAAATTTGAAAACTCCTCCTGCTAACATTGTACCTTCCTTTCACAACCATCATTTTGTACAAAGTGTCGTACCACCAACAAAATCAATCATCCCACATACTATATCACTTGGAACAACCAAGGTATTTCAATCCTCATTCATGATGACTATAGTGGTAGTTCTTTCTTCTATTGATGACTTTAACCATGTTTTTTTTTCTTCGCTCGGGACATTGTTCATTTGAATAGATGTACATAAATGAACTATTTATAGGTTGCAACAACTCATGTTACAAGTCAATGAGACCCATCTCATAATCTCCCTTCAAATATTCCAAGACAATCTAATTGGCAAGCAAATGTTGTTGTTGTATGTATTTGATTTTCTATTCTTTTTTACATTTACACTCCTCATTTTTCACACTTAGCTGGACATTAAAGTTTTTAGTATTTTATGACTAGGAAACCATTCAATGCAATCAGGATAGAGAAATGAAATCCATGAATTTAAGGGAAATAACTGTTGGAAGTAACATGCCCAATCCGGCTGCTGCAAATTTTGGTGGGCCCTCCCACATTGTTGAAGATGAAGTAGATTTTAGAGGTCATTCTACTCTTCCCATTGGTGGTCAACATGATCCCATGTGTAGAAGACATATACAGTTTCATCCCAACATGATTGCAGTACATAAAATATTTCGAGCGAAGATAGATAATCTCTCCATTACTCAAATGTGCCATGTTTGCCAAGAATCATATCCCGGTATCCAAGTTATGAAGGGGTATGAAGGACCTATTTGTAAAAGGTGTAAGTAGGAGAGAGGTTTCCATCGTTTTTCTCGATGGAATCTCATGGATCCTGGTGAGCAACCTCATGTTCTAAGAGTACTTACCCAAGTGGAAGAGATGCTCATAGCATGTGTAAATCTTATATTGCAGGTGACCCATGCTCGTGGTGGGCAATATAAATATAGTGGCCACACAATCAACTTTCTGCAAGATATTTCTATGATTGCTAGAAACCTTCCGCAACGTGTTGAAGACCTTGACTTCCTGATTGTGAGAAGACGTGGTGCCCAATCCAAATATTATGAATGTTATGTGAAGATATCATGGGTGATGAATGCATTGTATTACAAAATTCAAAGAGATAAATTTTATCAAGATGTTCAAATTGACCTTGACTCAGTCGCTGCTCTTCCTGAAAACCCAACAGATTTGTCAACTAAGCTTAAATTTGTTGATTGTGATATTGAAGAAATAGATAACAATGTTGTTGACATTCAAGGGTTTCCCACTAACCATTTGCACTCTCATCCTTCATCTTTTGTTGCTCGCCTACCCAATGAATGTAGAGAAATGGAAGAAATAAGAACATTTTTTGAAAATGTTGAGTCTTCACCTATTCAACCAATTGACTGGTCAACTATTGGTTCATCTCCTATCAATGAATATAATACTGAAGGGTTATTAGACATGGCATTCCCCACATTATTTCCCACTGGTGAGGCTGATTGGTTGCATCCACGTATTTGTAACATTAAACTTCATGAATATGGATTGCATCTTCTCAGATACTTTGATCAATGATTTGGAAGCCATCCTCGCTTTCGATAATTTTTAAAAGTGGTTAATATACGCCGATAAACGCCATTAGTTTGGGAAGGTGGAAAATGGCACCGATCAGCGTATATCAACCACTTTTATAAAGTGGTTGTTGCTAGTCAATATTCTTTTGCAATGCCTCGTCTGTTCTTCACTAGGAAAATTCTGTAGATGTTGACCTACTATAAATAACCAGTTCCTCTCCTTTTGGCCCACATATATGGCCATGTCACGTAGAACATCATGAACCTTTAAATACTCATGACTATGTCTCATACCATCATAATCAAAATACTCGACCAAGCATCTGCTTACTAGTACATCTATGTACTCACGCCTAATATCCATGAAGTAAGTTGTCCCTCTAGGACTCACCAACCCTTCTCTGCTCCACATTTGCATGAGATGCTTTGCAGGAAAGGGTCGATCCTCAGGAAACGAAGAACAATATAGAAAACAAATCTTTAGATTGGGATCGAACAAATCATTATAACTTCATCTTAACTTTTGATAGAGCTCTGCATCAATAGTCCTGTGAGTGATTGGAAATGATGGATCTACATTTTTCATCATAATCAGAGCACGACTCCATTGATCATTCATCTTTTTCCCACTCATTTTTGCAACCACAACATTTATGGCCAACGATAGACCTTTTCACTCCAGGGCAATTTGTCTCGCTATAACCTCTATGTTATTTGTCGAAACAACCCCTTTTGTAAAAGCTCCCCTTCTAAATAACTCCCAACCTTCCTTTGTTGACAAGGGTTGTATCTTCAGGGAATATTCAATCGCCACCATTCTTTCTATGACATCTGTGCTACGACTAGACATTAAGATTATTCTTCAGTTGTCATCGCCAAATTTAACGCCCACTTGATCTATCAAATCGATTGGACTCTAAATATCGTCCAATACGAGAAGAAATTTCTTATTCTGGAGAGATGCATACAATCTCATCTTATGTTCTCAACAGTAGAAGTTTCCTCCAGATTTAATTTCAGTTGCTTAGCAATGGAAGCCTCCAACTCCTTAATCTGAAATTTCTGAGAAACCGCAAACCAAACAATGACATCAAAGATACTACTGACCTCGTTCTTGTTGGTGTTGTAGATGAATTTTAGCAAGGACGTCTTGCCAGCGCCTGCCATGCCATACATGCCAATCACACGAGACTGGCAATGAGGTTCGTTGAGCCATGTCTATAGCTGATCTTGAGCGGACCGAATACCCAAGCCTATATAGCCAGAGTCTGGCACAGGTTGAAGAAGTAGGTCTTCCCAAGGCGCCACAGTGGAAACAATCTACTAGGTATTGGCATATATTGAAAAGACCCTATCAAGCTCTTGAAAGAGGCCATGAAATTTGGCCTTCCAAGCACTAATTTGAATGGGGATGTTGGGGCTGCGGAGGAAGTAACAACAGAGACATCGCCCTCATTCTCCATGTCATTTGGCACGATCGATCAGATGTTTGGCCTCTCCAAGGGCATCGTCCATATTTTTCAAACATTTTTCCAAGGGCTCCTCCAGCCTCTTCTGTTGGTCTTGAAACTAGCTGCGAATATGGCTTAACAAGCTCTCCAAAGTGCTAAAGTCAGTATCGAGAATTTGGAGGTCTCTCTGCGAGTTGATAACCTCCTTCAACTTCTGAAAAATCGCAACAATAATGGTGCTTGTGACGTTGGCCCTCGCTCCCATCACGTATGCCTCTGCCATAGCTGATAGCAGAGAGAGATTGAGAATGGGAATTACTGGAACGAAGTAAAGGGCTGAAAAAAATTGGGGTGCAAAAGTAAACATGTGGGAAGAGGGGCTCTCATAGTGGGAGTGGGTTGAATGTGATAAGTTATTATATAAGAAGTGAGGAAGTCTTGGTTTTGTGTTGGGAGCAAAGAAATTGGGTTTGTGTTGGGAGAAAAGGAATGTTATCTCAAATGAATAATTTGTTTGATAGAGAATCATGATGATTGTAAAGTGAGTATTATTGGAATTATTAGTGTTAACAAAGTATCAATTATTAGAGTATATGCAAAAAGAATTTATTGTGCTTTTTTTAATTTTTCTATTTTCATGGGATTTGATTAGATTGTCTATCCATTTACGGTAATTTTTTTTTTTTTTTTTAAGTTAGTGAGAATTTATAAGATTATCTATCAACTTACCTTGTGCTTTAAGCTTAGGAAAAGTTCATTCCATTTATTTTTATTTAAATTAGGTTAATTGTTTTTATAAATGGGAAATATTAAATTAAACACTTCATTATTATTAGATTATATTTTATTTAGTTTTGTTTGATATCTGGTTTTATTTGAATTTTTTGAAAATTTTGATGTGGATTTTTTCTAGCCTTAGTGTTGATGACTTTATTCGCAACATTTGTTACAACTTTATTGGAAATGTTTATATAGAGATAATAAGAAATATAGTTTCATATAAACACAAAAACATATAAATATAAACCAAAATACAAACTTAGAGTCATGACATGTTTGTATGATACAAGGAACATCCTAATGTTTATAAATTTCATAGAGGTCTAAGGAGATTTAAAAGCTTGCAACTTGCCTTTACATCACGTACCTAATGGCATTGTTGGAGAGTTATTTTACGATCACGGTGGTTCACAAAGCTACTTGGAAATTGTCTCCCCTTCTAAAACCACAATCCTTTACAACAAAACCAAATAATGCTTGCCTTCAAATCATATGAACAAATAAACAACATACATGAAGATATCTAAAACATTGTAAACCAACTAAACAACATGCATAAAGATATCTAAAACATTATAGAACAGAAAAAGAGTGTCACATAACCATAAACCATTTTCACATTACATGTAAGTTAATAACATCTTAAAATACATGACCTTACGATGCATAACTATATTAGAAATGTTTGAAGTGAGAAGGTTTAAAGTTGAGATGTGAAAGTTCACATCCACCCACCCAACATCACCCTCTTACATTCACACCTTCCCCAACATAAAAGAAATAAAAATAAAATAAAGCAACAATTATTGTACCTCTTCCATCTTTATGGAAATCATTATTTTAACCTTATTCCAACCTACATATAATTATAGGTCTAGATATGGTGGACAACCCACAATTGTATATGGATTTTGATAAGAATGATGGTTGCCCTAAAACTTCAACTTAAAAAAAAGTTAGTTTTATTTACTTTTATTAAAATTAAAATGATTAAGTTTATCAAAATTACATAAAATTATATTGAAGTATAATTTTAAATTGGTTTATTTTAAATTTGACTTTCAAAACAACATTCATATAAAAATTGTGGATATAAAGTACATTTTATAATTAAAATATTAAAATAGTTTTTAATGGAGAGATTTACATTAGATAATTAGTTTTTAATTTATAAATGGTAAAATTATAGTTTTTAAAATATTTATGAAAAATATTTTATTTTTTATAAAAAAATTTAAAAATTTAGATTATATATTTTTAATTTATACTTAAAAAAGTAGAAAAAATAAAATAATGGTTTTATTGTTATTTAATGGTTAGTAATTAATTAAAATATAATATTCTTCCACATCCATGCCAATCTGTATGCTTAGTTCATGATTATGACAACAAATAAGATGTAATATCTTTGTGAAGAAGTTTTCACATTTTGATTTCCTACTTTGCCCACCCAAGAACATACCACATTGCCTTGCATTGATTTACAATCGATCTAGTGGATTATATTTCCTCATTCTTTTCATACTCAATGAGCTCAACTCCCACCCACTAAGAACTAACAACTTGAAGACATGGTTTCCAACATTGAATCTTCACTCGAAGACCTATATATGATGATAAAAAAATAAGACAAGGTGTTGGAAATGTTAGGTACCCACTTGGGTATCCATATATTAGATCCAGACATCGATCTAACCAAGAAAGAGTCCCCGACAAATGAAGTGTGGGTCACTCACATTCTCTTCACAGATAACCCTCACCCACACTTTCGGGACAATAATTTGTGGCATCGCTTTCCAAAGGTTGACATGAACACATTTTATGGTTTCAATCCCTTAGGTTGGGTTATCCAAATGGAACACTATTTCTCTCTCCATGGAATTAGTGATGACCTACATAAAATAAAAGTGGGGGTCTTATATTTGGATTCAAAATGTTGGCAGTGGTGGCAATGATATAAGAAAGATTATGGAAGCTACATTGCTTGGATCCTGTTTATGCAAGTCCTTTATGCTTGTTTTGAATGTGACACCAACTATTTGGGATGATTGACAAAATTATGTCAAACAAGCACAATTATTGATTATATTGTAGTCTCTATGTGATTAAAAGTCTACATATAGGGCCTATATGGTTCCTTTTTTAAAGGATGCTTCATCAATAGCAATTAGAGCACCAATCATGATTCATTGATCAAAAATATGGTTGAAAGTTTGTGAAAGAGCTAAAGAAACCTACCTCTTTAATGGTAATCTAGATGATTTTTATCTTTCTTTTAAATAAATCCATTTAATTAATAAAAAAAATTGTTTTTTTTCTTTTAAAGAGATCATTTAATAAGTAGACTATCCATATTAAAATAATATATATTGAAATCTACCCCAGATGGGGTGACAGTTGGTATCCATCTGTCCAAGGAAGTAAATGCCCCGTGCTACCACCCCTCCCCTCTGCCTCTTTGGGATGCTTAAAATTTATTTGATGGGGATGGTAGTGCACCTGCGTAGTGAGGGAGCCTTAATGAAATGCTCAAATAAAGAGTCAAAGTATCAAAATACTGGTACGAGATGGATTTAGGCTTTCAACTCAGTCTTAATGATGTTTTTCGTCACCAATTTGGGCTTTATTTTGGAGGTAAGGCACGAATCCATTCATTCTTCTCAAGTGTTCTTATTGGCTTTCTCCTCCCCCTCTGGTGTCCTTATTGATTACAATTCTCTAGTTTTCTCACCCTCTCCTGCAATTGAAATACCGCGAGAGAGGGGCAAGCCGAAACACGACCCAACTTATTATAGCTTCATGGATATACGACTCCATCCAGGTCCTTCCTTTGCTCCAATTCTGCCTCCCTCCACTGACCCAATCCTTGTTGATTCTCCTTTGGAGAATTTACCATTCTGACCAAAATTGGGTGGGGGATGAAAGCATCTAGGTCTTCATTGAGGAAGAGCACCCTTTGGTACCTCCCTAGGCACCTCCAGATTCTCTTCTTTTTTCGGCCTCAAACTTACAGGCTTCTCTCCTCCATTCAGCCCATCAGACTAATGTCGACCCCACTTTGGCTATGGAGAATTGCCTAATCGAGGAAGATATTCCTCCTACTTTGCATGATGATAGAATTTAGGGAGAAACTCAACTAGGAATTGAGCCTCATATTGTTGCAGATTCAGCACCAGAGGTGCACATCTTGTGTCACTTCTCAAAAGAGCACCTACAACTCATCTTCGACCTGAGAAGAGATTTCATCGACCAACTTCATCGTCATACTATCCTCTGTTGTTGCTTAGATGCCTTCTTCGATTCTCTTTCAAGCGAGCTTTTCAAGAGCAGATGCCAGGCCTACAACCAACCTTATGTTTTTTCTCTAGCTTGGCCACAACCTCCTAGTGGTGATGGAAATCCGGGTTCACCTAGTGTTTAATTTCCATCTTTGCATGTCATGTATCTATGTTCAAAATAGTTATAGTCACAATTTTGTATAGACTCAGTTTTTCTTTTCAGTTACTCTTGTGCTACAATATAGACATGACTGGTTTCTCTAGATTGCAACCTATTTCGGTTTCCATATGTATGAGAGAACATGTTAAAAGCCTTGACATTTGTACTAGTTCGTTGATTTTCTAAAGTAATACAACTTCTACTTTTATATATATATATATATATATATATATATATATAATTTATTAATTTTATGATTAGTAATAAACATTAAAAAATATATCATTATCATCTATATTTATCTTAATAAAAAATATATATAACAAATTATATTAATTAAAATATAATTTGAATTTGTATTTATAATTAAATATATTTTTACATAATTAATTAATTCATTAAGAATTTATTATATATTTTAAATATTTATATAAAATTAACTTATGAAAAAAATGTCCTTGGCATATAAATAAATATGTCTTTATTGAAAATTAAATTGTAAGGGGATTAATAAGTTTTTAATAAATGATTGTATATAGCATTTTCATTGATGATTACATGCATTGCAAGCATATTATAAATAAATATACTTTTATTGAAAATTAAATTGTGGGAGGAGGAATAAGTTTTTAATAAATGATTGTATATAAACTTGTGATATGAGTGCATTTTCATTGATGATTACATTGTATTGTAAGTATATTAATAATAGAATATTTAGTATAATAAATAAGTAAAATTTTGTTATTATAAAGTTAATAATATATTTTTTTTTATTTAAAAAAAATTAATTAAATTTTTAAAATTATTTTTAATTATATAAATATAATTTATTTATTATTTTTATATATAATTTTTTTATAAATACATTTACTCAATTAATGGATATATTATAAAGATAAAATATTTTTAGTTTAAGTTGAAGAAAACAATGTTTCCCCAAATGAATAATTTGGATAATGAATAACTTTTGTACCGTTCCCACCTTTATTCCAACTATTATTTTACTTCTTTGTATTTATTCGCAATAGTCAATAAAATATCAATTTTCTTTATATTTTTTCACAACACTCAATAAAATATCAATTATTATGTCTATTTATAATTAGTTTATGTGGAAAAATAATCCACACAATATGCTCCATGGTATTTGATTAGATTTCCTCTTTATTCAATGCACTTCTTTCGACTTTATAAAAAATTATTGAGATTTTATAAGATTATCTATCAACTTATGTCATATTCGCTCACCTTGGTCCTTTAAGATTTGAAAGAGTTCATACCATTTACTTGGTATTTGATTAAATTGCATCTTATTTAGACTTTACAAAAAATTATTGGGATTTTATAAAATTATTTATCAACTCATATCATATATGCTCACCTTGGTCCTTTAATCTTTGAAAGAGTTCATACCATTTACTTGGTATTTGATTAGATTGTCTCTTCATTCAGTGTACTCCTTTATACTTTACAAAAAGTTATTGAGATTTTATAAGATTATCTATCAACTCACCTGGATCCTTTAAGCTTTGAAAGAGTTTATACCATTTACTTTTATTATTGTGTTTTTATAAATGAAAGCTACTTAATTAAACACTTTATTTATTCACAACAGTCAATATTATTATTATTATTGTACCTCTTTGTATTTATTCACAACAATCAATAAAATATCAATTATTATGTCTACTTATAATTAGTTTATGTGGAAAAATAATCCACACAATATGCTCCATGGTATTTGATTAGATTATAACTCTTTTAGACTTTACAAAATGTTATTGAGATTTTATAACATTATCTATCAACTCATATCATATCAGCTTACCTTGGTCCTTTAAGCTTTGAAAGAGTTCATACCATTTACTTTTATTATTTATTGAGATTTTATAAAATTATCTATTAACTCATATTAGTTCACTTTCACCTTGGTCCTTTAAGCTTTGAAAGAGTTCATACCATTTATTTTTATTATTATTATTATTATTTATAAATAGAATCTACTTAATTAAACACTTTATTTATTCACAATAGTTAATAAAATCCAGCTATTATTATATCTCTTTGTATTTATTCACAACAGACAATAAAATATCAATTATTATGTCTACTTATAATTAGTTTGTGTGGAAAAATAATCCACATAATATGTTCCATGGTATTTGATTAGATTGCCTCTTCATTTATTATACTCCTTTAGACTTTAAAAGTTATTGAGATTTTATAAGATTATCTATCAACTCATATCATATCATATCATCTCACCTTGGTCATTTAAGCTTTGAAAGAGTTCATACCATTTACTTGGTATTTATTAGATTATCTCATCATTCACTGTACTCCTTTAGACTTTACAAAAAGTTATTGGGATTTTATAACATTATCTATCAACTCATATCATATCAAAACACCTTGGTCTTTTAAGATTTGAAAGCCTTCATGTATAATTTACTTTTATTATTCATTGGGATTTTATAATATTATCTATCAATTCACATTAGCTCACTTTGGTCCTTTAAGCTTTGAAAGAGTTCATACCTTTTACTTTTATTATTGTTCTTTTATAAATGGAATCCATTTAATTAAGCACTTTATTTTATTCATAATAGTCGATAAAATATCAATTATTATGTCTACTTATAATTATTTTATGTGGAAATATAATCCACACAATATTCTCCATGGTATTTGATTAGATTGCCTCTTCATTCATTGTACTTATTTAGACTTTACAAAACGTTATTCGGATTTTATAAGATTATCTATCAACTCATATCAGTTTCCTTTGGTCCTTTAATTTTTGAAAGAGTTCAAACCATTTACTTTTATTATTGTGCTTTTATAAATGGAATCCACTTAATTAAACAGTTCATTAGATTATATTTTGTTTTGTTTTATTTTAATTTATGTTTTTTTAAATTTTGATGTGGAAATGTTTTTAGTCTTGGTGTAAATGGTTTTATTGACAACACTTATTGCAATTTTATTAGAAATGTTAATATAAAAGTCAACAAGGAAGATAATGTCATACAAGCTTAGAATTACTACATGTTTGCATAATACAAGGAACACCCCAATGATAATAAATCTTAAGGCATCAATGAGGATTCAAAAACTTGCAATTTGTCTTTACAACATGGGTATAGTGGCATTGTTGGAGAGCTCTTATACAAACATGATGGTTCACAAGGCCAGGGAAATTGTCTCCCCTTCAAAAACTATAATCGTTTACAACAAGACCAAATAATGATTACCTTAAGGAAGTTGAATTAGTAAAATGATCTATTTTACCATTTCCACTTAAGGAACCCCTTTAACTAAAGTCACGTGAAGAATACTATTGAGTCTAAATGATGATGGACAACCCACAACAATATAGTGGAATTTGATAAGATTAATGGTTATAGTAATGTTAATTTCATTTACTTTTATTGTAACATCTCCCTCTTGCGAGCACATGATGTTGACTTATTATTTGAGGACACTTGTGTGCAAGTGATCTGGTTATAGTATATGGTTATTTGTTTCACTTATGGATTCTTATGATGATGTAGATGGATTATTATTTATGTTGTTTGATATCTATGTATTGACAAATGTTATTGATGAGTTCCCCTGAGTGTGAAGGACACTTAACAGATTGAGGATGTCAATGGCATCACTGGACCTCCTTGGACTCTGGATTGAGTCATGGAGTGGATTGTATTCATTTGAGTATTTCATTTATGCATATGTGACATATGATCAATTATATTTTGATGTTGTTTATGGATCATTAATAGTGTTTTGTTGATAGATGCAGGCTGATGATTGCTTGCTAATCTGACGGGACCTGGGGACTTTGCATTGATTACTGGGCCCTGAATAAAATCACAGTCTGAAATCGGTACCCGATTACCTAAATCAACGACCTCCTTGATCAGCTCACAAGGGCCAAATACTTCAGTAAGATTGATTTGAAGTCTAGCTACCACCAGGTCCCAATAGAATAGATAGATGTATGGAAGATCGCCTTCAAGTCAAAATAAGGTCTTTTTGAATGGTTGGTCATGCCATTTGGTTTGAAAAATGCTCGATAAACTTTTATGAGGATGATGGATGATATCCTACAACTTTTCACCAATACTTTTGTAGTGGCGTATTTGGATGGCATCCTCATTTACAACAAGACTTGGGCAGGACACTTGCAGCATATTCAATAGGTTTTGCACACCCTATGGTAGCACAAACTATATGAAAACTTGGAAAAAATATCCTTCGGCATGGACAAGGTCCATTACTTAGGCTACATCGTTGATCGACATGGTGTGCATGTGGATCCAACCAAGATCCAGGTCATCCGTGACTGGCCAGCCCCAACCACACTCACTGAACTTCAGAGCTTCTTGGGCCTCGCCAATTTCTATCGTAGGTTCATGTTGGGATTCTCTCATATCGCATGGGCCCTCAACCAAGTAACCAGGGGTGGCGATAAAGCAAAATTTTTGTGGGGCATGTCCCAACAACAAGCCTTCGATGACTTGAAGAAGCGTTTGTGCTCATCCCCAGTACTTTCATTACCAAACCTGCAACATCCCTTTAAGATTGAGACATATGCTTTAGACTATGTTATGGGCGTCGTTCTTAATCAAAACGACCAACCCGTGGCATATCATAATGAGAAACTATCATATGTTGTCTGTAAGTACCCTACTTATGACAAATAAATGTACTCCATTTTGCAAGCCTGTCGCCAGTGGAGACATTACATTCTTGGGAAGGAGATAGTCATCCACACTAATCACAAGCCACTACAGTTCATGCAGACCCAAGGAAAAAAATTGCAGAATGACCGCCATCAGAAGTGGTCCACATATTTACAGCAGTTCCACCTCAACATCAAGTATAAAATAGGAAGTACCAACTGACTTGTTGATTTCCTCAGCCGACCTCCAGTCGCGACACTCACCACGGTGTTAGAATCTTGCAGCCATGAAAGCTTCGGATGGCCCCACCTCTACGAGACAGACCCTGACTTCTCCAACACCTACCAAATGTTGGGCGCCCATTTAGTGGTTGCTAATTTCCATGTTCAAGACGGGTTGTTGTGTCGTCTGGGCCATTTTTGTGTTCCATCAAGCAAGCGTGCGAAGTTGATTTTGGAAGTGTTGACGATTAAAATCGCAACGAGGATTTTTCCCGCAAAGTATTGCTAAGGCCTATTATTATAAGCTAACGAGATATGTAATACTAGTAGGTGGGACCCCCTTGTAGATTGGGAGATCATATCTGGTTCTTATTTCATGTTTATGTTGTTGTTCGACACTGCTTACAGGATTCTACATGATTGACGGAATCCTGGTTTTATTGGTGATGGATAATGCCTATTATGTGTTGCTCTAAGCTCTAAATTCCATATTTTGAGAATGGATTATATCCACTGTTATCATATTTCTATTAGCATCGTGATATGTTACATGTTGCACCTGCACAGAACACATGTTAGTCATGACAAAAGATAGACAAAATGTGGAACAAATCCAATGGAAAAAAGGCTATCCTATACTATGCTATGCAATGATACATTATATGCAAATGAATTTAAAAATGATTGTTGTTAGTCCTAGCTAAAAATTTAGTGGCTATACGATTTATTGAGTTATATGAAAGAATGGTTGGTTTCCATTATGGTATAGTTGGCAATGGTTAAATGTGATATGGGTGGCACATTTGACAAGTGATGGATGTTAAGTTCGATGCATAGATTAATTAAGCAGATTAATGGAGGGTTGGATGGCGTGTACTAAGGAATTGAATGAGTGGAGGATGGAGGCAACGTGCATTTACTGCATGTCACTCCATACCCTTCCACTGGTCGTCACCCTAGCTTGGCTATTGCTCAATTGTGTTCTGTTGTGGTTAAGCTATGATTTCCAAGAAGTGGATGTTAAAAGAACTATTTGCTAATCAATCATGCATGCAAGAATGAGATTTTTCAACTGAGGTAGCCATGGCATAGGTAACCGAGGAAGAGGTAATTGGAACAGGGGCCCTATAAGGCCTATATTCTCCATTCACTTTGATGTTGACTCACAGGAGTTAGGCCAGCTATTTAAGGATGGATTTTTCAATTGGATTGGGCAAGGAGTGGTCCAACCTAGGCTTGAAAGGCCTCCCTTCCAAGCTCCACAAGCCCCTGGTATTCCCATGCCCCCTCATGTCTCATTGCAACCCGAGGTTCGGTTCTTGAAAACAACAGATGGTAAGAGATTGTCCACCCAGTAGTCTCCCAACATCGTGGCTGGCCCAATTTGTCTTTACCTGCTCCCCTCCTGTCAATCAGATTGTCCAAGATGCCCCTGTCCACTCCCCAGTTTAGTCCTCCCATGCTATGAAAAGGTTGAAAATCGAGGCCCACCATGCCCCTGACAAAGGAAAATCTAGTACTTCCCCTTCCTCACCCTCCAATGGCTATGATAAATCCGTATCCTCCCGCATGCATTTAAGGGACGATCATTCTCATGTGATTAGCGAGATTATGCCTAAAGGCTCAGCACAACCAAAGTCAAATTCAAAGAGATCAAAAGGTGACAGTAATGACAAGGGAAATATTGCATCTCATAGTGGCAAATATGGATTTTAAATTTTATTTTATTTATTGTTGATACCAGTTGACTTCAAAAGTTTTGGACAACGTGTTTTTTTGGATATATGAGTAATATATTTTTGAAAATAATTTCAAATATCAATGAGATAAATTGTCAAACATGAATGTGATGATGGGAGTCACAAGGAAGGATTTTTTGTTTAATTGACTAGTTATGTTATGATTGTTAAGAGCTAAAGGGGAGTCACAAGGGGTCCCACCTACTAGTTATTATTTATTTAAAACCCTTATTATGATTTATTACTTTTCCCCTAACTAAAAAGTTGGTTGAGTTTTTTTGTTAACTTAACTAATGAATTAGTTCAACTACTTCAACCAATTCTAATTTTCTTAAAGGCAAAAGGAAAGGGAGGAACAAAGAGAGGATAGAAGGGGAAGCATACTAAGGTTTTATCTTTGAGTTTGTGTTGAGATAGTTCATTTTTCATTCATTCCATAATTTATTCAAGGCCTAATTCTTTTTTATGATAGCAGGGTCTTATCGTAGACAACAAGATTCAGGGTTGAATTGCATCATTCAGACACTTTTTTTTCAGAGGTGTTGATCTATCTTTGATAGTCTGTGTAGACTTGTTTGTTTGTGAATTAGTTTTCTTGACTAACAAAGGCTATTGTGCAGAGTCATGTGGGAAACAATCTCTGGCAAGTTGATCCATCTTTTAGAGTTCAATTTTGATTTTCTGTCAGAGGTCCTTTTGTATGTTTCATCAGGGACGTCTAAGTTTGACTTTGGTCCAAAAATTCTTCACGAAATTTTGTAAAGAGAATGACTCTTTGATGAATTGGAATGAAATAAAGGACTTATTTATGTCTCATCTGTCTTGATTATCATCTTGGTGTCTTTACTTCTATCTCTACATTTATTTCAGCAACTGTTATATTCACAAAATCATATAAATAAGGAATTTTCCAACAAGCTTTTATTTACAAAAAGACTAGCCTAAGCACTTGTAATCAATACTTGTGAGTTAGGATATTAATTTTGATGGCTATAAGCATAGGGTGAAATTCCTGTCTATTGTTCTTTAGCCAAGCAGAATCTGAAAATGCTTGAGTAAGATCATTTCATATTTTTTCCTCAACATTTATTTGGCAACTATACTAGGAAGATCTTCAATATCTCTCTGGTTAATTTTTATACTCGATTATCATCGAATACATCTATTTTTCTGATATTTATTCTTTGACTGTTTTGCTTCTTAATGAATGTGCCTGTTGCAAGGAAGCCCAATATTGAGCCCGGTCTTGAAGATTAGACCAGCATTTCTTTGAATTTGTTCAATACCATTTTAGACACTTCCAATACCCATGTCGAGCTTAATCATTCATGGGAAGCAATTGAACGAGATATTAGTGCAAAAGAACGTTGGGAAGCTAGATGTAGATAACCTAGAAATCAATAGTAACCTTATTGTTCCTTCAGTTTTGGACTTTCTTTCATTTCCTTAGACTCTCGTGTCTCTAGAAGAAGAAGAGGCTTATCACCCGAAATTAGTCTTATTGTTGAAATAGGAAGAAGAAACGTTGTGTTGTCCACCCAACAAAGTTCTCTAAGGAGAACCTTGTCTGATTCATCTAGTTCATCTTTATTTCCGTCACCTATCATCCACAAGATGGCATCTAGTGGTGGCTCTTGTGGCATTGGAAGTGCTTTCTCCTCTTAGTATTCATCTTTTTCAGTGATTGGTAGCTTATATAGCCACCATATCCCTGTCCAATCTACCACAAATCCCACCAAAGTCATTAAAAAGTATGGCCTTTTTTAGTTTGAAGAAGACACCACAACCACACCATGGCATGTATCCTCTCCTCTTAAGCTAGAACCGGCTACTCGTCCACTTCCTAAATTCAAATAACATCTACCCAGGTTTTCAGGAAATAACACTGTCACTACAAACGAACACCTGGTGGCATTTTATAATGCTTGTCACAACATAGGGGCCAATGACAACGATACTTGCATGCGCCTATTCATCAATTCCTTGGAAGGAAAGGATGTGGTCGATTTCTTTGACCTTCCTCCTAAGATTTTGTCCACTTGGGAGGAGTTAATCTATTGGTTCAGATCCACTTATGGGCAATCCAAAAGCCCAGCCGAGAAGTTACGGGAATACAATAACATCGACTATAAGGATGTGTTGGCAACAATTATATAATTATTATTTTTATATATAATGACCTATCTAAGCTGCCTATAGTGATCAGGGAATCAAATTTTGCTCAATTTTCAAAGTGCTCGGAATGAGATGAAAACAGTTCCATTGCGTCCGTCTCGTCTTCCTGATTCCGGCGGTATATTTACTTTCGCAAATGGAGTCCGTATGGAGGAGATATCGCGATTTATCCGCCAAGCCAAACAAAAAAAAATTGGGATGCTGACTGTACCTGTCCGTACAGTCCGTATGGCCACGTGGAGGGCCGTACCATCATGATGACGTGGTGCATATCGATTGGTTTTTTGTTGGCACATTTTTATTGGTTGACATGGATGAATGGTATGTTGACACGTGTCCATTGTTGTGGCAAATAATAAGGAGACACGTGGCCCAATGCATGGGCGCCACGTGTCCCCCATCTGTTGGTCACATTGTTATATATAAAATGTAAACGGGAGTCCACGGGGTTTGACCCCGGGACCTCCCAACACACAAACATACACCCGACCAATATGCCATCACTTGTCGCTTGTTTCATAACCCGACGCATATGTATTTGTGTTTAAAATATGTGCTATGTGGAAAGGGGCGCGGGCTGGGGCCTAAGCCCCGACCCACGGTTTCATTGCAATTATAATATGACCATATGTATAGTGGCGCGCGCGCGTATTATTGTTTGGATTGCAATGTATTACATTGCATATATGTATACCATATTACATTTAAAATGCGCACGGGGTATTTAACCTTTGGTTAATATGTATGGACCCGTGGTTTGGTCGGTGTGTAACCGTGCGGGAGTTTTAAAATGGATTAACCACTTTTGCGTCCAGCCTTTGGTCTTATGGCCATATGACCCAGTGCTGAGGCGGTTAGGGGCTGGAGGCACCCTAACCGTTCTACAGTTTGTACCAGTGCGCGGTTGCGTATGGGTCTTGGTTTTTACGCTTAAATGAGCGTGCGTGCTAGGTTTGAAGCACAAGGGTGTGAATTGTAGAACTAGAGATAGCATAGTTGAAGGGAAGAACTTCAAGGAGGCTATCTTCTTCATTTTTCGACCGTTTCAGGTGCCGAAAGAGCCCAAACAGGGGTTTTGGGATGCTGCAAAGCCATTGGAGCAGTCATTTTGTCAATTTGAGCACTGTAAGACATGTTTTTAAGCACTTTGAGCAATTTAATATAAAAGATCCATTTGGAGGCTGGACCAGGAGATGTAGCCCAGAGTGGGGTGAACTCCTTTATCAAGTTGCTGTGTTTATGTCTGATGT
>ML782734.1:626851-636937 GCA_009831015.1 Picea engelmannii
ACGAATCCAAGCAAGGCCAAGTGGATTGAGGTTGGAAGGGTGAGGGAACTATACCCTCATCTTCACATAGACTGAGATAGTATTTTGGAGGTCCAAAAGCTTCCTAATGGGGAGGTGTGATCAGGGGATCAAATTTTGCTCAATTTTCAAAGTGCTCGGAATGAGATGAAAATAGTGCCATTGCGTCTGTCTTGTCTTCCTGATTCCGGTGGTATATTTACTTTCGCAAATGGAGTCCGTATGGAGGAGATATCGCGATTTATCCACCAAGCCAAACAGGAAAAATTTGGGATGTTGACTGTACCTGTCTGTACAGTCCGTACGACCATGTGGAGGGCCGTACCATCATGATGACATGGCGCATATCGATTGGTTGTTTGTTGGCACATTTTTATTGGTTGACGTGGATGAATGGTATGTTGACACGTGTCCATTGTTGTGGCAAATAATAAGGAGACACGTGGCCCAATGCATGGGTGCCACATGTCCCCCATCTATTGGTCACATTGTTATATATAAAATGTAAACGAGAGTCCATGGGGTTCAACCATGGGACCTCCCAACACACAAACATACGCCCGACCAATATGCCATCACTTGTCGCTTGTTTCATAACCCACAGTTTCATTGCAATTATAATATGACCATATGTATAGTGGCGCGCGCGCGTATTATTGTTTGGATTGCAATGTATTACATTGCATATATGTATACCATATTACATTTAAAATGCGCATGGGGTATTTAACCTTTGGTTAATACGTATGGACCCGTGGTTTGGTCGGTGTGTAACCGCGCGGGAGTTTTAAAATGGATTAACCACTTTTGTGCCCAGCCTTTGGTCTTATGGCCATATGACCCAGTGCCGAGGCGGTTAGGGGCTGGAGGCGCCCTAACCGTTCTACGGTTTGTACCAGTGCGCGGTTGCATACGGGTCTTGGTTTTTACGCTTAAATGAGCGTGTGTGCTAGGTTTGAAGCACAAGGGTGCGAATTGTAGAACCAGAGACAACATAGTTGAAGGGGAGAACTTCAAGGAGGCTATCTTCTTCATTTTTCGACCGTTTCAGGTGCCGAAAGAGCCCAGACAAGGGGTTTTGGGATGCTGCGGAGTCATTGGAGCAGTCATTTTGTCAATTTGAGCACTGTAAGACATGTTTTTAAGCACTTTGAGCAATTTAATATAAAAGATCCATTTGGAGGCTGGACCAGGAGATGTAGCCCGGAGTGGGGTGAACTCCTTTATCAAGTTGCTGTGTTTATGTCTGATGTTCATTGATTTATGTTGCTATCTATGTTTATTTCTACATAAGTAATCCTTTATTATGTGTTGAAAATTGATCCGGTTGCTTTAAACACATAACATTTCACTTGCAATTAATTTAATCAAGTTTATCAAGTCTTCTTCATTTTTAGATCATATAGAGGGTCTATGAAATTTTATTACTCTACATGAGCTTTTCCCTAAACGACAGTTGTAAATCGTCGCATTTTACTTATCGTCTATTCATGCTTCATTTTCATGACTGAAAGCATGAAAACTTGCAACTATCCTTACCATTTTGTTTTAAAATTTCATTGAAGGCAAATGGTTTATTTAATATGGAGTTCGATTCTTTGCTAGGAAGGTATCACCCTATTTTGTTTTTGACCCTGTCAACTTATAAGCATGCCTAAGAGATTGATAGTCTTAACAAATGAAAGACCCCACCATTTGATATTGTTTGTATTGGTTGTGGTTTGATCTTTGATCACATTTCTTTTACAAAACTTTTGATTTTTCATTTAGCCAACTTTGTAATCAAAGTATGATGCACTCACTTACATTTTATGAGTACTTTGGTCCTAGCATGTACTCAATACCAAGGTGGCATACGATGTACAGGTTTCCATTACTTCTTAGGATGGTCTCAGGCTTCACGAAAATCTTCGCATGCGTTTTGATTAAACACCCTTCCCATCATTTGAGTCATTATAGCACTTATTGTCAGGCTCGGGGCTCTGGCTCTTTTTCATTTTTGCAAACCTTACCTGTATGCTATGTGTTTATTACCCTTTCGTCCAGTATGGCTCTGGTGGTAAGGGTTGAACCGAATGGTATCCAAACCCTTCTCTCATATGATAATGCTAGGGAGGATTTGGAAAGGAATGGTTGGCATATTTTCATCAAAAAGTTTTAGGGTTTTAATCTTCATGTCGCCCAAGAGTTCACCTTAACCTTTGATGGTTGTAGGGAAAAAGTCAATGATGTGCAATTGGAAGTAACTGAAGAGTTCCTGATTCAAGCCACGGGATTGCCAGTGGTTGGTCAGAAATGGTTCAAAAACGCGAAAGTGGAGGAAGTCCCTTGGGCTTTGTTGTTTACCTCATGAAAAATAACCAGTTGTGATAGAGGTATGCCAATTTCGTTCTTGAAAACTAGGTGGCATGATTTACTTGTTGTAGTGAAGCAATTCATCACATGTGAGGGACGATTCAGACTTGTTTTCCTATATCATTTACACCTGCTTGTGAGTTTTATTGGTTTTCTGTTGAATATGCCTTATTACCTACTCAGAAGTCTATATAAAATGGGGAAAAGATTTAAGAAACAAAGGTCATATTCAAGTCTTTTTCATCATGGCCTGATTAAAATCATCCTCATGCATCAGTTAGAGTCACAAAATGACTGCTGGGATTCGTTCATTATGCAAGATGGTTTTGGTACCCCTAAATTAGGAGAAGTAGATAAGCCAGTCATTGAGGAAACCCTTGTGAACCCAACGACCTATCTTCCACCTCTCCAGGCTTGTGATTTTTTCCCTAATAGAGAACCCTCGAGCTACCCTAAGGTCATTCAATAGGATAGTCAACCGGTTACACATCCAAAGGATTGTATTAAAACTATGAAGAAACCTACAGGAAAGAAGGTAAAAGGTAGTGTTCATGTTAATTTCAAAAACAAAGAGTTGGTCGGTTAATTTCTTGAAGTCTTCAAAATAAAACAAACTCATGTGTAGACCCGATCAACATGATTGAAGTAAACGAAAGCTCAGACTCAGAAATTGACAAATTCCTTGCTAAAGAAGACCCTGTGTCATTCAGGCTATACCCTGACCGACCCTATAACTATGTCAAAAATTTGCCTCCTTGTTTGAAAGATAACCCAGAGTTTCCTGGTATCCAACTCTACAATAAATCTTCTATCCATATGAAGGTTTCTCCGATCCGTAATCTTGTTCGTTCTAATGCAAACGCCTCATAGTCACACTGTGATGTATGCCTATCAAGAATCGACAGATACTATACCGATGTCCCGTTTCTATAGTCACGGGTCAAGTTTTTAAGAGACCAGGTTAAGTTGTTAACAAATGAAAACAACAGGCTTGAATCCATCATCCAAGGGAAGGAGAAGCATTTGAAAACCACAGGTCATGTGATTTTCAAAAACGTAGAGGCAGCTACAACTATCGTTAACTCCAAAGTTTCTTGATATGATTTGGTTATATGATTAGAGGTATGATTTTGTTAGCATGATTATTGTCATTCTTAAGTTAGGATATTTGGTTTGATTGAATAAACTATTTTTATTATCAAGATTAGCTTGTTTTATTTATTCAATAAAATGAGATTGCATTTGCTATTATAACTAGCTACAGAATTGAAAGATTCTGTAGCTAGTTAAGAAAATTCGAATTGTTTAATTTGATGACAGAAAACATATCTGAGATCTTCCTATTTTCTTTTGTTTTCAGGATAATTAAGGAGCCCATGATTTCAAAGATGATATGAGGCACTTTTGAGATCTCCCAGCCATATCTATTATGTATTTTGAATAAACAGAATTAGACTGTTGGTAGTATTTTGATATCTAGTGAAATTAGGGTGGTTGCATCCCCCTTTATTTTTGAAACCAATTTGATCTTATGAACAGGAAACAATTATGTTTCCTGAAACCTATATAAACATATCATTTTGCAAACATTGCATCATCTCGGCCTGGGGCAAGAGTATGGGCGTTTTATCATAGAACTGAATGGAACAAAATGCACGTTACAACTTTAGCTTTTATGTATGATGTTTTGATTCAAGTTATGTTTATGTCGATTTGATAATAGATGGTGATTTATTTCATCGTCATGATTTATTGCAAGTTGATATGATTCATTTTTATATGCTGTCCATATTTTATGTTCTAGATACAATACACAGTGATCATTATTTTGAAACAAAATCTGAGAGTTATCTCTGATGTCTTATTGAATGTTTAACTACAAGCTCTTACAAGAAGATTTATATTATTGTGGTCACTTGTAAATCATAAGATCACTGTAACTATGTTCAGTTTATGTTCTTCTACCAAAATTCAAGCTCCAATGCTTTTTTTCTCTTTTGTTTGGAACAACCTTAAGATCCGTCGCAGGTTTACTTCACGGATAAAGTGGTTGGATATTCTCTATCGAACAGACATTGGATGCGTTAATAGGTTAGTTTGTTATTTTATTTTATTTGCTTGTTTATTTTAGAAGTTCTATATATATATATAGTATGATTTTTCATTGTCTATAATTTTCAGTTCGATTAAGTACTTTAATATTTGATTTCTTGAATGTATATGTCCATGAAAACAAACCAAAAAATTAAATAGTATTTTCACTTTCTTTACTACTATTGTTATAAGAACCAATTTACACTTGATTTTTACGAGTTTAGATTAAAATTCGTATTTTGTACAGATTGTATATAGAATTATTATACATATATTGTTTAAATAAATTGTACATATATATGTATACTTAGATATAGATATTAGTGATTGTTATTTATTAAGTTATTGTATTTCCTTTAGTTATTTTTTTCGTTTTCTTTAGAACTTAGATCGACCAACAGAGGCGCTAAACCTGTCAGAGTGAATTAATCCAAACGGCTTGGGTTAATTAGACAGCCCCGGACTGGATTCACTCTTCCAGTTGACAAGAGGTCAATTTCGCCTGTCAACAAATGGAGCTAGAAGGAGGGCTTGAAAACTATTAATGGAACGAGGAGGTCACAAGAATCCTCCCCCACCTACCTGCTCACCTATAGTAACTAGAAGTCATTCGGACGAAAAAATTGTCCCTCAAACAGCAACCACATCAAACAACAATCCTCATATCATCGTTGAACCAGTAACTCCAAACCCCCCAGGGGGCGACATACAAGAAATTGCTTGTCAATCCCTCATACAAACACACAGTGCCTTGGCCCGTATCAGACAACCAAGTCAGCCTTTGACCCAACCATTAGACTTATCTGATATTAGGGAACAACTTGAAGGTACTGATCTTACCTTAAATCCAACAGATCCAGATCATATTCTCACTCCTGCAGCAAGAGGATCTGGTATTCCACCATCACCACCCCCTTCATCTCCTTCTTCTTCTGGAGAAGAATCCTCAGACGAAGGCAGCTCCTCATCTCAGCCTTCGACACCACCCACACCTATGGCCAATCTGAACAATCTTGCCAGAACCTGGCTCGACCAAGATGCAGTGGCCATACCTGGGCCCCAGCATCCTTTACCTAAACACCCAGAGAAATGGCTCTGTAAATTTGACCCAGATTCCAAGTAGATTGTTGAAGATCATATCAAAAAATTTATGCTAGCCATTAGGCTCTGTAGTGTCGAACACGAAGATGTAGTATGTAGGATTTTTCCATACACCTTTGAAGGCAATGCCTCTACCTGGTACTTTTCCCAACAACCCCACACCATCGTGTCATGGGATAAATTCGAGTCCTGTTTCCTTGAGAAATTTAGAGACGATAAGACTCCTGAAGTTCTAGTCATGGAACTCTCTAGTTTAAAGATGAACCCCAAAGAAAAGATAAAATACTTTAATCAAAGGTTCCTGACATTAAAGAACTAAATCCCCACTGATTCGATGCCTGGCGAAAATCTTATCGTCGCATACTACATGAAAGCTTTACATCATAACATAGCCATTTGGGTGAAAAGGTCTAAGAAAGCCACATTGTTAGAAGCCTTCGAAGAGGCAAGTCAAATCGAGAAAGATATTCTCAGCCTAAAAGACAATACCTGTAATGAGGTAGAGACTAGTTCATCCTCCAAGAAGAAAATCGAAATCCTTCCTAGACCCCCCCAAAACAAAACTCAACTAGATAGTTCAGATCTAGAAAACTTACAAAAGGTCGTTCAGAAGTTGTCTAATCAAGTTATAGATTTAAAAAGGTTGGCTGAAGAAGCTTCTTCAAGCAAAGGACCCTACAAACCTCCTTTTAGAAAGCCTTTTCCCATAAACCGGCCTAACACAAATTCTGAAGGCTTAAACCTAGAGAGCTTACAATTTGCTATTCAAATGATTCTATAGGCACATGATAACTTGATTCCTCCCGAAATTCCTGAAGAAGTAGCTGAACAAGAAATAGTAGAAGAAGACGAATCCTCCCCAAACATTTTCAGATATTTTTCCGATAGCATTTTTCAAGCTAATTTCGAAACAGTGCATCCTTACAATACCAGGAGCAAGACAACAAATAAGTCTTCTTCTGAAATTGTAACTAATGTACCTCCAAAACAGTCTAAATCAATTGAGACTAAACATAATTCAACAAACCCAAGTTTAGATTATGATTTGATTGAGGATCCAAAAAAACTTAGGGCTAACATTTCTGTTTACGAATTATTAAAATTCCCTTTTCTTCTGCAAAAGATGCTGCAGAATATTGCAGAAAACAACAAAAACGGAAATCCGAACAACAACAAGGTTGTTGAAAATAGCCCCAAAAATCCTCAAAAGGTCTTTGCCAAAATGACATCAAAGCCTTCTGATAAAAGAGACCTTGCTGTAAAAAGTGTAACAAATGTAGATAAAATAGTTTCAGGGGTTGTGATTAAAAAACAACAAACTTCTGCTGTTAAAACTCGCAGAAATGTCCCTCCCTTTTTGTTGACTTTTGAAATTTTCAATAGGAATGTACATAACTGTATGGTAGATTCAAGTGCATCATCTAATGTAATGCCTTGGTCTATGTGTCAAAACAATAATGCTAAAGTTCAATCGTCCAGCCTGAAAATTATTCAACTTGATCGAACTAGTGTTAAAGTGATAGGCGAATTAAAAAATGTGCTTATCAGATTATTGTCTAATCCTAAAGTCCATCAGGTGATTGATATCATTGTCGTAGATATACCAGAAGTTTATGGTTTGTTTTTAAGTAGAGATTGGTCTGAACAACTACATGGCTATTTTGCAACGGATTGGTCTCACTTATGGTTGCCCGAAAATGGGAAGCTTAACAGAATCAAGGTAAATCGTGAGCGTTATCTTAAGTTCACGATAACCGATTTAAATGATCCTAATGAACCATTCACTGCTTCCGCAAATTCACCTGAAATACAGAGGATGGAAACTTTTTTCGGCAATTTCATGGCTGAAACTTCTACCATTATTGACCCGGAACAACAATATGAAATTATGACATGCACGCAGTCGACAACCTTATCTCAATGGCCACATGCACCTGACAAAAATCAAATATGGTCTCTATACTTCGATGGGTCAAAATCTAAAGAAGGAGCTGGTGCACGGTGCGTGCTCATTGATCCAGCAGGTAACAAGACTTTGATTGCTTGCTGGTTAGAATTTGAATGTACAAACAACACGGCTAAATATGAGGCACTCCTGCAAGGTCTCAGAAAAGCACTAGATTTAAACATTCAGAATTTGATTGTTTTTGGTGATTCGAAAATAGTGGTTAGACATGTAAAAAATTCTATCCACTATTTATCTCCTCACCTTAAAATATATCAGACTGAGGTATGGAATTTGATGAACAAGTTTTCTGCGTTTAACATAAATTCTATTCCTAGATTGAATAATTTTGAGGCTGATTTGTTAGCTAACGTCGCTTCAAAATTTTTTCCTGCAGAAGGCCTATCTTCGAATGCATTTTCTCTCGAATTTTTGTTTAGACCATCCGTCCCAGACAACATCACAAATTGGAGAGTCTTTGATGAGGATCAACAGATCATCAGTTTTCTGCACATGTAAGAGACTTTCCAGGGCGTAGTGATCGACAAAGGTACTCACGACGAAAACCTTCACGATTTTATGGTAATACCAGATCCAAGATCCCCAGAGCCTACATCGGACATGGTAAACTCTATCCCAAAATCTGTGGTTAGATTAGAAAAAAATTATGATCTTCACGATAAGTTCAGAAAATCAATGAATTGTAAAACGAATAGTTCTTCCTTGACACATGAAAAAGTAAATTTGGGAACTAAAGACAACCCACAGTGCATCAATTTGGGGTTGGGGTGTTTTGAGCAAGAAAAGGTAACATTTATTAAGTTGTTTAAGGAATTCAAAGATGTCTTTGCCTGGACATACGATGACCTAAAAACCTTTGATCCTAACATCATACAACACATTATTCCCATGAAACCCCAGACCCAACCTTTTCAACAGAAGTTAAGAAAGATGCACCCAAAACTCAAACCAACAGTCAAGAAGGAATTAAAGAAACTCCTGAATGCTAAAATAATCTTCCCAATAAGGCACACACAGTGGGTCTCTAATCTTGTCCCTGTGAGGAAGAAGAGTGGTGAAATCCGACTGTGTGTCGATTTTTGAAATCTCAACCGAGCGTCTGATAAAGACAACTACCCTGTCCCTCCCATGGAGTAGATCCTTCAACAGGTATTTGGTTCTGAAAGACTATCCTTATTGGATGGTTTTTCAGGGTATAACCAAGTCCTTATGTCTCCCCTAGACCAGCTCAAAACTACTTTCCGTACCCCATGGGGCACCTACGCTTATAGAAAGATGCCCTTTCGGCTCATAAACGTCGGTGCCACTTTTCAGAGAGTGATGGATATCTCTTTCCACGGCTTAATCAATCAATATGTAGTAGTTTACCTAGATGATGTCACTGTCTTCTCAAAAAATAAAGGAGATCATCTAGCTCATTTAAGATCTATTCTACAGTGATGTCGTAAGTACGACATTTCTTTAAATCCTAAAAAATCTGTCTTTACAGTAGAACAAGGTAAGCTCCTTGGATTCATTATATCAAATGAAGGGATGATTATTGACCCTGAAAGGACCCAATTCATTTTGAAACTGCCCCCTCCCTTGTCAAAAAAGTCCATGCAATCTTTCTTAGGATAGATAAACTTTGTTAGGAGATTTGTCCCCATCTTTTCAGAAATGGTGAGACCATTACAAAAGTTAATAAAAAAGGATGTACAGTACCATTAAGGACCTTTAGAAAGTCAGGCTTTTGATTCAATAAAAAAGGATATAATAGATGCTCCTTCTCTAATGAGCCCTGATTTTTCACAAGACTTCACCCTCTACACGTTTTCCTCTGACCAGTCTTACGTTGTTGCCTTTATGAGCTCAGCCTTCAAGGGAGAAAAACTTAATTACCCAGTAGTAGATCAACAAGCTTATGTTGTTTTTAAAGTAGTAAAGCACTTTTGATCTTATCTGTTGAAATCTAGGACGAAAATCATTGTCCCTGTTGAGAACCAAATATCAATATAGCATAGAAAAACCTCAGAAAAAGTACTCAACACCTTGAAAAAGAGATAATTTCAGATAATAAGCCTTTTCGAGGGGGCAACCTCCTTTTACCCCATTTAAATGTTCAAGTACAAGATGATTCAAAATGAAAATGTCTCATTGGTATATATAGGAGACTAGGAGGTATAATTACAACTAATGGCCTAAAGCCGACATAAATAAAATAACATTACTATTATAATATGCCCCAATTAAGGGGTAATGAGCCAATATTAGGGCTTAACATTCCCCTCCCCTTGAGACAAGTGTTTTCCACAATGCTTGAGTAACTCTGGATGCTTCTGTATAAAAGACTCATCTTCGCAAGTGGAATCTTCAGCCGATAGTTTCCTCTATTTAATGAGATACTCTAAAATGGATATGTTCCTCAGCTGGCGAATTCTTGTGTCAGTGATGGCTTCAGGCTCCAATATGATTTTTCCTTCCTCGTTAAGTTCTGGCAATATAGTTTGAACTGGGATCTTGTCACCTATAACCTTCTTTAAGCATGAAACATGGAAAACTGGGTGTACTCG
>ML782734.1:645209-676308 GCA_009831015.1 Picea engelmannii
AACAGTAAGTTGGATTTCGAAACTGCAAAAGGTTGTTGCACTTTCAACAACAGAGGCAAAGTATGTTGCTGCTACAGAGGCTAGTAAAGAAATGATTTGGTTACAAAGGTTTATGGAGGAATTGGGAAAGAAGCAGGAGAACAGTCGGTTGTATTGTGACAGTCAGAGTGCCATTCACCTTGCAAAGAACTCAACCTTCCATTTGAATACTAAGAATATACACATGAGGTACCACTTCATACAATCCGCCTTCGAAGATGGACAATTGAAGCTGGAAAAGATACACACTAGCCAGAATCCTGCAGACATGTTAACAAAGGGAGTAACCAGGGAGAAACTGAGTTCCTGCTCAGTTTTAGTTGGTCTTCAAGAATGAAGATGAAAATGAGAAATTTTCCAGGTCCAAGAAGGTTCAGAGTCCAACATATAAAGCAGCGGTGGAGTTGTTGAGATCAATCTCCAAGTGGGAGATTGTTGGTTGTGGAGCCTGATTATCTTCCCGATTCAGAGGTCCTTGCTTTCAGCCTTGTTTATACCCCATGAAGTATTTACACCCCAGAAGTATGTACACTCTTCCACGTGGGGGAGTGTAGAGGGTGGGTACCTCCTCTGTGAGGTCCAAGGGGGCTATCCCCCTGGATGGGGGTTCTGGGGGCAAGTGAGCCCCCAGCGGAGGTTCGGGGGCGAAGCCCCCGAAGAAAAAATTGCCTTGTAAAAGTATATTGTAATTTCATTGTAAATCTGGACCGTTCATTATAAGGTCACAGATCTAACGGTAGAGATTATGTTAGGGTTTTTTTGCCCTAGAAGGCAACCCTCTTTTATGAGGGAAATGTATTGCGACTATGGATGATGGTGAATATTGTATTCTAAGAGAGGAGGCTGTGACAGAAAGAAGAGGAATTTACAACGGGTTTTGCTGTAGGTTGTATCCCTTCATTTACTGGATAATAATAAAGGAAGGACTTGGCAATTTCTCTGGTGGACGTAGCCCACACTGGGTGAACCACGTAAATCTGTGTCTCTCTTGTATTGTGTGTCTTCTATGTTTTGTTTCTGCATTTGTTTTATTTTATTTCTCCGCAGTCCTGTTCTTCTAACATGGCCTACCCTTTTCAAAGACGCTCATGCCTTATGCTGCAAGTGTGTAATTTGTCAAAAGGCATCTAGATGAATATAGAAACCAGCATTCCCACTGCAACCAGTTTTGGTAGAATCCCCTTTTCAGCAGTGGGGCCTAGATATTATAGGACCAATCAATCTGGCATCCTCGCAGCAGCATAAATACATCATAACAGCCACAGATTATTTCACCAGGTGGTCTGAGGCTGCCCCATTAAAAGTTGTAAATACTAGCCAGGTAATATCCTTCCTGAATTCAAATATCATCACTCGTTTCGGAATTTCTGAATGCCTAGTATTTGACAATGCTTCCTATTTTTCGTCTCTTGAAATGAGTAATTTCGCTCTAGAAAAAGGAATAAAATTAAAGTACTCTGCTAGCTATTACCCCCAAGTCAATGGTTTGGCAGAGTCAACTAGTAAAAACCTGATCAAAATCATCAAGAGAACGGTATCTGAAAACCATAAAAACTGGCATAACGCACTATTGAACGCCATCTGGGCTAACAGAGTAACTCCTAAAACTATTGTTGGTAATTCCCTCTTTTTTCTCGTTTACGGCAGGGAATAAATTCTTCCACCGCATGTCCTTCTTCCATCTCTGCAATTATCGCAGAAAGTATAGGAAGAAGACTGTACTCCCTTGAAGAGTCAAATTAACGGTTTGTTAAAGTTAGAGGAAGTAAGGGCTCAAGCAAAACGAAAATTGGATCAACATCAACTCATTGTTAAAAATTGGTTTGATTCCAATTCTGCCTCTGACAAAATTTTTGAGGTAGGTGACCTTGTCCTAAAGTGGGACAAACCTCATGAGGGTAAAGGAGAGCATACTAAGTTTTAGAACTTGTGGTTGGGACCATTTTCAATTGCTGAGAAACTGGGTCCCAGTTCCTTTCGCTTGTAGAATTTAGAGGGACAGCCAGACACCTTCCCGGTGAATGGCCAAGCTCTCAAAAAGTACTTCACCTGATGACGCTCCCATACACCTTTTGTAAATACTTTATGTTTTGTTTTACTTGCTATTTGTTTTTCTTTTCTGGTTTTCTTTGGTTTTCGTTTCTGCTTATCGATTTTTCTTTTTGAAACACACATGCCTGCACCACGGGCTAGCTCAGACAAAGAAAATAGAAAAACTTCCCCTTGAAAATGACTGTTGAAAGTTGTCAAAACATCAATTGTTGTATTTCTCTGAAATTGTAGCCTTGTTAAAGATGACTTTTTGTTTGAAAAGCATTTTCTTAGTTTCAATCTGCAATTGAAAGTATTCACGACCATCTATAAAAATCCTTTTTATGTTGTCCCTGTTCTTTAAGAGAACAACTCAATGATGTCTCCCTGTTCTTGAAAGTCGGTTTTATTAATAAACTATTTCTATATCTTGATGAAGGACAAGCTTGAAAAATTTTCAAGGTCTGTGACATATCAAGATGTGTTAAAAAAATGGAATTTTCAGCATCACCCCACTCTATTGAATATCTTTAAAACTATAATATAAACTTTCAGAGAGCTGTGGGAAGTGCTTGTAAACCCACTGAGACACTGAACAGGTCTGCTGGTAGCAGGTAAATGCATGCATGATGCCAAGATAACTTCTCCAGGGTACTGAATAGGCCCACTGGCAGCGAAGCAATGTCAGGTAAAAGAAAATTCTCAGATATGGATTCTGTTTTGGCCTTAAACATCCTTCGTTCTGATATGAAATTTCTTGACAGGATACAGACATTAGAGTGGGTTAATTGACATCCCTGTCGAGGCTATGGATGCCTGCTAGCAGCAACAACCCTGTCAATAGTATTGAAGATTTTAACTTAACATCGTGGCTCTCTTTTGCCAAGATTGTCATCAGTTTTCATTTTTTTTTAAATAAAAGTTGTCTAAAACTAGACTGCGTTATAATTATTTGAGATGTTCAAATAGCTTTTCGGTTGTCTTTGATTCGAATTTTTTTAGATTATTCTAACTTGAACTTGTTCATGTGACAGAGATAACTTCTTCTCCCAGCATGTCGCCATTGTTGGCAACAATTATATAATTATTATTTTTATATATAATGACCTATCTAAGATGCCTACACAGGGTCTATGAAATTTTATTGCTCTACATGAGCTTTTCCCTAAACGACAGTAGTAAATTGTCGCATTTTACTTATCGTCTATTCATTCTTCATTTTCAAGATTGAAAGCATGAAAACTTGCAACTATCGTTACCATTTTGTTTTAAAATTTCATTGAAGGAAAATGGTTTATTTAATATGGAGTTCGATTCTTTGCCAGGAAGGTATCACCCTGTTTTGTTTTTGACCCTGTCAACTCATAAGCATGCCTAAGAGATTGATAGTCTTAACAAATGAAAGACCCCACCATTTGATATTGTTTGTATTGGTTGTGGTTTGATCTTTGATCACATTTCTTTTACAAAACGTTTGATTTTTCATTTACCCAACTTTGTAATCAAAGTATGATGCATGCACTTATGTTTTCTGAGTACTTTGGTCCTAGCATGTACTCAATACCAAGGTGGAATACGATGTATAGGTTGCCATTACTTCTTAGGATGGGCTTCACGAAACTCTTCGCATGTGTTTTGATTAAACACCCTTCCCATCGTTTGAGTCATTACAACGCGTATTTTCAGGCTCGGGGCTATGGCTCTTTTTAATTTTTGCAAACCCTACCTATATGTTGTGCGTTGATTATCCTTCTGTCTAGTATGGCTCCGGTGGTAAGGGTTGAACTGAATGGTATCCAAACCCTGCTCTCATATGATAATGCTAGGGAGGATTTGGAAAGGAATGGTTGGAATATTTTCATCAAAAAGTTTTAGGGTTTTAATCTTCAGGTCTCCCAAGAGTTCGCCTTAACCTTTGATGGTTGTAGGCAAAAATTCGGTGATGTGCAATTGGAAGTAACTAAATATTTCCTAATTCAAGCCATGGGATTGCCAGCGGTTGGTCAGGAATGGTTCAAAAACGCGAAAGTGGAGGAAGTCCCTTGGACTTTACTGTTTACCTCACAAAAAATAACCAGCTGTGATAGAGGTATGCCAATTTCATTCTTGAAAACTAGGTGGCATGATTTACTTGTTGTAGTGAAGCAATTCATCACATGTGAGGGATGATTCGGACTTGTTTTCCTATATCATTTACGCCTACTTATGAGTTTTATTGGTTTTCCGTTGAATATTCCTTATTACCTACTTAGAAGTCTATATAAAATGGGGAAAAGATTTAAGAAACAGAGGTCAGATTCAAGTCTTTTCATCATGGCCTGATTAAAATCATCCTCATGCATCGGTTAGAGTCACAAAATGATTGTTGGGATTCATTCATTACGCGAAATTGTTTTGGTACCCATGAATTGGGAGAAGTAGATAAGCTAGTCGTTGAGGAAACCCTTGTGAACCCGACGACCTCTCTTCCACCTCTCCAGGATTGTGATTTTTCTCCTAACAGTGAATCCTCGAGCTACCCTAAGGTCATTCAACAAGACAGTCAACCGGTTACACATCCAAAGGATTGTATTAAAACTGTGAAGAAACCTACAGGAAAGAAGTTAAAAGGTAGTGTTGATGTCAATTTCAAAAACAAAAGAGTTGGTCGGTTAATTTCTTGAAGTCTTCGAAATAAAACAAACTCTCGTGTAGACCCGATTAGCATGATTGAAGTAAACGAAAGCTCAGACTCATAAATTGACAAATTCCTTGCTAAAGAAGACCCTGTGTCATTCGGGCTATACCTTGACTGAACCTATAACTATGTCGATAATTTTCCTCCTTGTTTGAAAGATAACCCAGAGTTTCCTAGTATCTAGCTCTGCAATAAATTTTCTATCCATATGGAGGGTTCTCCGATCCATAATCTTGTCGGTTCTAATGAAAATGCCTCACAGTTACAATGTGATGTATGCCTATCGTGGATCGATAGATACTATACCGATGTCCCGTTTCTACAGTCATGGGTGAAGTTTTTAAGAGACCAGGTTGATATGTTAACAAACAAAAACAACAGGCTTGAATCCATCATCCAAGGGAAGGAGAAGTATTTGAAAACCACAAGTCATGTGATTGTAAAAAACGTAGAGGCAGCTACAGCTATCGTTAACTCCAAAGTTTCTTGATATGATTTGGTTTTATGATTAGAGGTATGATTTTGTTAGCATGATTATTGTCATTCTTAAGTTAGGATATTTGGTTTGATTGAATAAACTATTTTTATTATTAAGATTAGCCTGCTTTATTTATTCAATAAAATGATATTGCATTTGCTATTATAACTAGCTACAAAATCGAAAGATTCTTTAGCCACTTAAGAAAATTTGAATTGTTTAATTTGATGATAGAAAACATATCTAAGATATTCCTATTTTCTTTTGTTTTCAGGATAATTAAGGAGCCTATGATTTCCAAGATGATATGAGGCACTTTTGAGATCTCCCAGCCATATCTATTATGTATTTTGAATAAACAGAATTAGACTGTTGGTAGTTTTTTGATATCTAGTGAAATCAGGGTGGTTGCATCCCCCTTTATTTTTGAAACCAATTTGATCTTATGAACAGGAAACAATTATGTTTCCTGAAACCTATATAAACATATCATTTTTTAAACATTGCATCATCTCGGCCTGGGGCAAGAGTATGGGTGTTTTATCACAGAACTGAATGGAACAGAATGCACGTTACAACTTTAGCTTTTATGTATGATGTTTTGATTCAAGTTATGTTTATGTCGATTTGATAATAGATGGTGATTTCTTTCGTCGTCATGATTTATTGCAAGTTGATATGATTCATCTTTATATGCTGTCCATATTTTATGTTCCAAATACAATACACAATGATCATTAATTTGATACAAAATCTGAGAGTTATCTCTGATGACTTATTGAATGTTTTACTACAAGCTCTTACAAGAAGATTTATATTATTGTGGTCACTTGTAAATCATAAGATCACTGTAACTGTGTTCATTTTATGTTCTGTTACCAAAATTCAATATCCATCGCATTGTTTCTCTTTTGTTCGGAACAACCTTAAGATCCGTTGTAGGTTTACTTCACGGATAAAGTGGCTGGATATTCTCTATCGAACAGACATTGGATGCGTTAATAGGTTAGTTTGTTATTTTATTTTATTTTCTTGTTTATTTTAGAAGTTCTATATATATAGTATGATTTTTCATTGTCTATAATTTTCAGTGCGATTAAGTACTTTAATATTTGATTTCTTGAATGTATACGTCCAAGAAAACAAACCAAAAAATTAAATAGTATTTTCACTTTCTTTATTACTGTTGTTATAAGAACCAATTTACACTTGATTTTTACGAGTTTAGATTAAAATTCGTATTTTGTATAGATTTTATATAGAATTATTATACATATATTGTTTAAATAAATTGTACACACACACACACACACACATATATATATATATATATATATATATATATACACTTAGATATAGATATTAGTGATTGTTATTTATTAAGTTATTGTATTTCCTTTAGTTATTTTTTTCATTTTCTTTAGAACTTAGATCGGCCAATGGAGCCACTAAACCCGTCGGAGTGAATTAACCCAAATGGCTTGGGTTAATTAGACAACCCTGGACCGGTTTCACTCTTAAAGTTGATGAACGGTCAATTTCGCTCGTCAACGGGATGGTGAGACCCTCAAGTCCTTCAACTTGCGTTTCACTAAGTTATACAATCAAATCCCCGAAATCATTCGACTTCAGAACCAAGCCACTTTCATGCATTACTACAATGCATTATCTTCCCCCTACCGTCATAGGCTTGAGGAAAAATCCATTGATAATCTTGGTTCTGCTCTGTATACTTATTTAGAGTATGAAGAATAACTTGAAAGAACGGGTCTTCCACAGGGAGAATCAATTAAATAGACAGACATGTCCTCCCTCTTACAACTAGTACAAGATATGAATAATCGTATGATAGCATATGAGTGAAAGGGAACTGTCTCCCCTCTCACCCCTGGAGCTTCATCCTCTTCTACACACCCCTTTAGAAATCTAATTGAAAATAATTTCCAGCCTAAAGCTATCTTTCCTCGAAGTTGGTGTAACTTCTGCGAGGAACACCACGAGGAAGCGACATGCGAGGTAAGGAAGAGTGCTAGAGATAAGATATTTGGTAAAAGACCAGAAACTACCATCGTTTTCCTAGATTTTGTAGAGCCAGAAGATGTCATAATCATCAATACTAGGAACAGAGCCTATGCCACCAAAGGAAAATTTGACCCTCCCTGCAATTATTCTAGCCCAAGCTCATCCTCACTCGCTACTAATGTTTAGGTTCTTAAGGTTCCTGACAGTCAAGGAACAACTTCCCTTGTCCCCTCTTCCAAGTATAATATCTTGAATCAGTTGGAAAACATCAAAGCAGATGCAACCCTTTTGGACATGGTTGTCATCCCTAAACAACAGAGGCATCTAAAACAATTCATGGAAGGAAAATATTTCGTTGTAGCCAACTTCTCTGAAGAGGTGAATGAAGAGGATTCATCTATAAATAAAGTAGGTGTACATAGCTTCAGATACCTTGTAAAAAATCCCCCTTTTTATATTTTTGTAAAGATTATGGATAAGATCGCCCATTGTTGCCTCATTGATGGAAGTTTGGGCCCAAGTGTGATGTCAAAGATAATTATGGAAGAGCTAGGCTTGTCTTGTACAAATGAAAACACTAGAAGAATGCTCTCCTAATAATATTCTACAACAAACGACCATAGGTGAAATTAAAGATGTGACCTTAGTTCTATGTGCACACCTTGAAATAAGGACAACCCTTAGTATTCAGGTAATTGATATGCTAGTAAGCAATTACTCAATCATATTGGGAAGAGAATGGAAAGCATTGACATGTGGATACCTCTCACTTGACAGGACACATTTATCCGTTCCTTGGATTGGTAAAAACATTATAGTCCTTAGAGAGGGATGGATTTCACCTTAAATAGAGAGTGTCCCACAACCTACTATGAACTATATAGAAGAGGACCTAGGAGTGTATTCCATCTTTGCTAAGGAGGATAATATTCCCTTGGAAGAAATCGATTTAGATGACGATATGTGGCACATGCACTTTGATGGTTCGTGCTCTAATGAAGGTAATGGAGCTGGTATTATTTTGATTTCACATGTAGGGAAAATTCGTAACTTGTTTTACAGGTTAGAGTTTTCTTTTACGAACAATGTCATTGATTTCAATGATTTATTATTAGGCATTGAAAACACCTATAATCTTGGTTGTGGTCACCTTTCAGTTTTTGGAGATTATGAGCTTGTTGTGAACCTTGTACGTAAGATATACTCTCCTAGAAACAAGTTGATGAAACGATATACCCAAACTGCTTGGGAGCTTATCTCAAACCTATTATCTTTCAACATCACTCATGTTAAGAGGGAGTTAAACTTGATGGCTGGTCGGTTAGCTATCTTTGCAGCTTCTCCTAATCGAAAAGTTTTGCCTCACATACCTGATTGTACTTTTCAATCTCTATATCGTCTACAAATCCCTGACAATATAGAATCTCGACAGGTTTTCCCTAATGATGAGAGCATTTTTTCTTTCATTCAAAATGAACCTCTTAAGCCCAAGGAAATTATATCCATAGAAGATGACAAGATTCCTAAAGTCTTGACTCCTCTTGAGAGTTTATTTTCATTGAGTGATGTAGGCAATATAGAGAAATAGGAAGAAGAGGAGTCAGAAAGGGAGGTGGGTGAAACCATCTCCTTGAGAATTGGGATACCCAAGGCTCCAAATAATGCTAAAATAGGTGCCCAGTGTTCTGATGAAGAGGAAATGAAGTTTTCCAAGCTACTTGGTGAATTTCAAGATGTTTTTGCTTGGTCTTATGAGGATCTTCGTGGTTTTTATCCCGGTCTTATGCAACATGCCATCCTCATTAAGGAAGGCATAAAACCAGTTAGGAAAAAACAAAAATCTAACAACCCTACATCGAAAGCAATTATTCAAAAAGGATTGGGAAAAATTTTGAAGTTTGTTATCATCCTTCCAGCCAAGTGTTCTGAATGGGTTTCAAATTTGGTCCCTGTCTGGAAAGCCACTGAACATATAAGATTTTTCGTTGATTTCCACGCAGTTAAGCAGGCTATTATGAATGGTTTTTTTCCTCTCCCTAACATAGAAATGATTTTGCAAAAGGTTGCAGGGTCACATATGATGCCCTTACTTAATGTCCTTTCAGTTACAATCAAATCGAGGTAAAAGGGGTAGATGCTTACAAAACCACCTCTATCACTAATTGGGGTACCATATGAACGTATGCTTTCTGATGCAAGTACCACTTTTAAAATACATATACAAATAACTCTTGATGAATTGATCAGTATTCACATCTATCTTGACGATCTAATTATATACGTTAAAGGGTTGTTAGTTACCTTAGAGTTTCAAGTGTTATGGCTGGGTCCTTTCAAAATTTCTTTTGTCCTGGATGCTAACTCTTACATTCTAAAGGATTTATAGGACCAACTGTTTTCCTACAGCACTAACAGTTCTCACTTGAAACATTACGTGGGACCAACGTGAAAAGTTCTAACGTTGTTTGGATTTTCTGTATACTAGTAGTCTAGCTCTGCTTTCAATTTTCCACTATTTTATTTTCTGCTTTATGGTAGTTTGACATTTTCTTTCTATTTTTAAACATTTCCTACTGCTTTCATATTTCTGTCATTTTATTATTGTTGTTTTAATATTTGGCAATTTTATTTCTATCATGATTTTGTTGCTTACCATCTTTTAGTTGATTTGGTAAAAAATAAGATGTTGGATCAGTTCTGCCACAGTGTCACCCCTACAAGATATTGTTGGTAAATAGCAATCAAGCTTACACAACTGTTATGATGTTTCCCCTGAAAAGCACACTTGAAATTGTTATTTTCTTTCACTGCTGTCTAAATATTTTTTTTTGGGTTATCTCTCGCTTCTACTTTCCTTTTCTTCATCCATTTGAGAATTTAAGAGAGCAAGTCCATAAATTTTCTCCTTGAAGTTAAGAACTGATTCTGGTTGAACGATTATGAAAACAATGGTAAAAATCCTCATACTTAACACTTTTCATGAATTATTCCCAAATTCCCAGTCATTTTTCGATTAAATACGCTCACTTCCCCCTATTGCATAATCATTTTGGTTCTATCTTCTTGATCCACTGTTCTTGGTCTGCGAAACCATGAGTTCTGAGTTCTAAATCTATTGAAAACAAATTTCCCTGTGGAGTCGCCAGTTTGTTGACGATTAAAATCGCAATGAGGATTTTTCTTGCAAAGTATTGCTAAGGCCTATTATTATAAGCTAACGAGATATATAATACTAGTAGGTGGGACCCCCTTGTAGATTGGGAGATCATATCTAGTTCTTATTTCATGTTTATGTTGTTGTTCAACACTGCTTACAGGATTCTACATGATTAACAAAATCTTGGTTTTATTGGTGATGGATAATGGCTATTATGTGTTGCTCTAAGCTATAAATTCCATATTGTGTGAATGGCTTATATCCACTGTTATCACATTTCTATTAGCAACCTGATCTATTACATGTTGCACCTGCACAGAACACATGTTAGTCATGAAAAAAGACAGACAAAATGTGGAACAAATCCAATGGAAAAAAGGCTATCCTATACTATGCTATGCTATGATACATTATATGAAAATGAATTTAAAAATGATTGTTGTTATTCCTAGGTAACAAGTTAGTGGCTACATGATTTATTGAGTTATATGAAAACATGGTTGATTTGCGTTATGGTATAGTTGGCAATGGTTAAATGTGATATGGGTGGCGCATTTGACAAGTGATGGATGTTAAGTTCGATGCATAGATTAATTAAGCGGATTAATGGAGGGATGGTTGGCATGTACTAAGGAATTGAATGAGTGAAGGATGGAGGGGACGTGCATTTACTACACGTCAATCCATACCCTTCCAATGGTCATCACCCTAGCTTGGCTATTGTTCAATTGTGTTCCGTTGTGGTTAAGCTCTGATTTTCAAGTATTGGTTGTTAAAATAACTATTTTCTAATCAATCATGCATGCAGGAATGAGATTTTTCAGCCGAGGTAACCATGCCATAAGTAACTGAGGAAGAGGTAATTGGAACAGGGCCCCTAGAAGGCCTAGATTCTCCATTCACTTTGATGCTAACTCATAGGACTTAGGCCAGCTATTTCAGGCTATATTTTTCAATTGGATTGGGCAAGGAGTGATCCAACCTAGGCCTAGAAGGCCTCCTTTCCAAGCTCCACAAACCCCTTGTATTCTCGTTCCCCCTCATGTCTCATTGCAAACCGAGGTTCCCGAAAACAATGGATGGCAAGAGATTGTCCACCCAACAGTCTCCCAACATCGTGGATAGCCCAATTTGTCTTTAACTGCTCCCCGTCCTGTTAATCAGATTGTCCAAGTTGCCCCTGTTCACTCACCAGTTCAGTCCTCCCATGATAGAAAAAGGTTGAAAACCGATTCCCACCATGCCCCTGACAAAGGAAAAGCCACTGCTACCCCTTCCTCACCCTCCAATGGCCCTGATAAATATGTATCCTCCCAGATGCATTTGAGGGACGATTGTTCTCATGTGATCAACGAGATTAGGCCTAAAGGCTCAACACAACCAAAGGAAAATTCAGAGAGATCAAAAGGTGATAGCAACAACAAGGGAAAGATTGCATCTCAAAGTGGAAAATATGGATTTTAAATTTTATTTTATTTATTTTTTATAACAGTTGACTTAAAAAGTTTTGGACAACATGGTTTTTTGGATATATGAGTAATATATTTTTGAAAATAAATTTAAATATCAATGAGATAAATTGTCAAACATGAATGTGATGATGGGAGTCACAAGGAAGGATGTTTTGTTTAATTGACTAGTTATGTTATGATTGTTAAGAGCTAAAGGGGAGTCACAAGGGGTCCCACCTACTAGTTATTATTTATTTACAACCCTTATTATGATTTATTACTTTTCCCCCTAACTAAAAAGTTGGTTGAGTTTTTTTGTTAACTTAACTAATGAAGTAGTTCAACTACTTCAACCAATTCTAATTTTCTTAAAGGAAAAAGGAAAGGGAGGAACAAAGAGAGGATAGAAGGAGAAGCATACTAAGGTTTGTTCTTTGAGTTTGTGTTGAGATAGTTCAACTTTCATTCATTCCTTAATTTGTTCAAGGGATAATTCTTTTTTATGATAGTAAGGTCTTATTGTAGACAACAAGATTCAGGGTTGAATTACATCATTCAGACACTTGTTTTTCAGAGGTGTTGATCTATCTTTGATAGTCTGTGTAGACTTGTTTGTTTGTGAATTAGTTTTCATGACTAACAAAGGCTATTGTGCAGAGTCGAGTGGGCAACAATCTCCTACAAGTTGATCTAGCTTTTAGAGTTCAGTTTTGATTTTCTAGATTTCCTTTTGTATGTTTCATCGGGGATGTCTAAGTTTGACTTTGGTCCAAAACTTCTTCACAAAATTTTGTAAAGAGAATGACTCTTTGATGAATTGGGATGAAATAAAGGATTTCTTTATGTCCCATCTGTCTTGATTATCGTCTTGGTGTCTTTGCTTTTGTATCTACATTTATTTCAACAACTGTTATATTCAGAAAATCATATAAATAAGGAATTTTCCAGCAATCTTTTATTTAGAAAAAGACTAGCCTAAGCACTTGTAATCAATACTTGTGAGTTAGGATATTAATTTTGATGGCTATAAACATAGGGTGACATTCCCTTCTATTTTTATTTAGCCAAGAAGAATCTGAAAATGCTTGAGTAATATCATTTCATATTTGTTCCTCAATAGGAAGCTCACTATAGTCGGGTGGCATGACACTTTGGTGTCGAAAAGACAGTGGCAGTGCTGCAGAAACATTTCTATTGGCCGGAACTTCAACAGGATGCCGACAAGTATATCAGGTCCTGCACCGCCTACGTTATTGCCAAACCGACCACTAAGAAATAGAGCATGTACACCCCTCTACCTACTCCTAACAGGCTATGGGAATCCATCTCAATGGACTACATGTTGGGCCTCTCGTCCACCAAGAGGAGAAATGACTATGTTTTTGTGGTTGTTGATTGCTTTTCCAAGATGACAATTCTAGCCGCCTGCAAGAAGAACATCACAGTAGAAGTGAACACCAAGCTATTCTTTGAATTAGTATGGGTACATTTTGGGATCTCACAAACCATTATCTCAGACCGTGACAGTCGGTTCCTCGACACATTCTGGTTGATTCTATGGTCACTGTTGGATAACAAGCTCACCAAATCCACTACCTTCCAGCCCCAGACAGATGGAAAAACTGAGGTTGTCAATTGGATGATCGTACATATCCTGTGCATGTACAATTCAAAACACCCCCGCACATGGGATGAGAGTCTTCCCTATGCCCAACATAACTACAATTGAGCCCTGCATAGCTCAATTGGCCACAACCCCTTTCAAGTGGGGTTGGGATTTCAACCATTAGGCCCCTTGGATGTTGCACTACCCCTCGTGACCACCTTGACCGTCTCGACCCCTGCTCCACCAAAAGTTGACAAAGTCACCTGTTTCATTGAGTAGATCCAACACATCCACCAATAGGCTCAGGATATTCTACATAAGTTTAATGCCAAGTACAAGCAACGCCATGATCAACATCGGGTGCCACATAAGTTTCAGGTGGGAGACAAAGTTTGGTTGAACTTGTAGAAAGAATGCCTTACAGGGCCCCATCAGAAGCTTTTCCCGCTCCATTATGGGTCATACACCATCACCAAGGCTGTGGGTGACAATGATTTTGAGATCAACATTCCCCATTTCCTTCGCCTGCACCCATTCTTCAACGTGGCTCTCCTTTGGCCATATTTCCCACCATTATTGGACACCTCATAGATAGTAGAGAAATTGAAACCAATAGAGATCAACCTTGAATGCATGCAATAGGCATCCAGTGATCAGATTGTGGATGCACAGATCAATGGCACTCGACATCAAAGGATCCATCTTTATCGAGTCGTTAAAGCAAGGCAGCTCCTGCACCAAGGTAAGTGGCTCACCCAGGGCCAAATTAAATAGAAATTTCCTCATATGATGGGGGAACTCAACGTGATGGATTCCATTGCTTCCTAAGGAGGGAGGATTGATCCAGGTGGATATCTGTGTCCACCCACCTTTTCCAACTCACTCAAAACATTTTTCTGACAATTTTGGCAATTTACCATTTTTAGCAGTTTTTAACTTCCGAGGTCATTTTGAGGGCCCACCTATCCTGACCATAATCACCAAGTCCCGTATCAGCCTTATGGACCCGACAAAAATTTCAGGCACCTGCTGGATCCAATGACAACCGACAACAATCCAGGAAATGCGATCAACGGGATCTTCATGCTAGCATCTTTCATGGTTCTCTGCACCATCATTTTATTCCTCTTCGTGATCTGTGTCTACGTCGGTTTCCGCTGGAGGAAATACCGGGGAATCTCTTTGTTTGGATGGACCAATATCTCTTGGCACCGTGGATTTTCCTTCGCGCACGAGGATCCATTGAGCCTCTGCAACGTTGGCTTGAACATGTCTGTTATAGAGTCTCTATCCGTCTTCAAGTATAAAGCGCAGAGCTTCAAAGATGCGCTGGAATGCGCAGTATGTGTGTCATAATTCAAGGAGAACAAGAAAGCCCTACTTCTATCCAATTGCAAACATAGCTTTCACGTCGATTGTATCGACATGTGGTTTCATTCGCATTCAACTTACCCAATTTGTAGAGCAGGTGCTCAGATAATACAGAGGGTAGGTGATAATAATATAGATGAGATTTCAATGAACGTAAAATTGATTTCTTTAGGTAATAGAGAAATCTGCATCGAGCTAGGACTCGAACAAGGGGAAACGAGCTCTCAAGAAGTGAAAACTACAGTGGACAAAGGTTTGTCCATGAGCGGAATCTCCTTGATGCCAGAAACTGCCATTGATATACCTGGGAGGCCTGAAAGCTTCTCAAGTGAAAGAGAGGTGTGCTTGCAGTCCTCAAAAACTGTGCTCGATTCACTGAAGATAATATTAAGCAGAGGCGGAGAGGGGAGGGTCTTCCCCGATGCTCCGCAAAATCACGGATCGAAACCAAGGGACAATCACAATAGTAGACGCACTGCTAGAGTAACTTTCCCAACCTTCGGTTCCGGCAATTAACACAAACTTTGTCGATATAAATTCTTCTGGAGTATTCTTTCCATTTTGGTTCATTTTCCGGTCAATTACCGCCCGCACTCGCACTGATGATAATATTTATCTTATTTAAAGGTTGATCTATTCTCTAAATGTGAATAATGGCCTCGAAAGAGCGAATGTAAATGAGTTTAATTTATACAAGCATTTCATTTCAATATTTTAATAAAATGTTATTTTTCTAATTAGCAAGATGACTTTTTTTAAGAGTAGTCTAAACGTTTTACCTTTTGAGAGTTTTTTGGCGATTTTTTTTGTTTGATTTGGCCCGAAATCCAGGGAGGAATGGTTGGATCTGCAAATTTGAATGGTTAAGTTTGTATAATCCAAGTTAATCCAAGTGTTTGATGGTTTTTCAACAAGCTATATCCATTTATGTAATTAAAAATACAATTTAAATACAGAAAATAGTGAGTTTGTTCATATTTACATAACTGGATTCTAGCCAAAAAAAACCCCAAAAATAAAACATTTAGCCAACTTTTTTTTTACATACTATTTTTTTATGTTATATATTTTTTACATATTATATATTAATAAAATGTTAATTTCCTAATTAGCACGGTGAAACTATGGAATTTTTAAATATATTACTTAAGAGCTTCATGGAAAAATTCTTACGAGATAAAGTAACTAATGGTAAATTAAAATTATTTTATTTTTAAAATAAAACACCCAATCTTCCTTATATCACGATTTAAATTAATAATACATATAATAATAAATTAAAATAAAATTTATATACTTATTCATTTATTTAATTAATAATTAATTAAAAAACATATTATATTAAATTTGATGTTATATCCCAAATAATTTTAAATCTTATTTAAATTTTAGTTTATCAATATTAGTTTGATTGAAAAATTGAATTTGATATCGTAACCAAAGTAGCTTTAAGTCTTGTTTAAACTTTAATTTATCAATATTAATTATGACTAACGATTAAATGTTGGCCCCATGAGAAAGACTTTCCTTCACTTTTCCACATGAAGATTCAAAGTACGAGAAAGAAATCATAAATTCAAAACAATACGTTTTCCTTTACTTTTCCACGATGGCTTAAAATATTCAATAAATACTAAAATAGGTTGTAAAAAATTAAAAAAAAAACATTAAATAGAAAAGGTGAAAATGAATAGGATAATTAATGGAATAATATATATATATTCCAATGTAGTAAATGGAATTCATATTTACGTGTTTACATATTTCTACCCATTTGAAGGTGTTTTGTATCGTACACCCCTATGTCATATGTCATATTTAGACATGATTTGTTCAATGATGATACAATATTTTTTAACTATTTTTTTAATGTGATGGATCAAGTTTATAGATTTCCTCTCACTTTAATTTAAATGTTGGACTTCATTGGGATGTCTGGCACTTATGTGGGTTGTTTAGATTATTTTTTCTTTTGATCTCTAGCTCTTGGTAATAAGTTTGAAACACCTTAACCTTGGCACATTTACTTGGGGAATTCCTTAACTTCATGGGCCTAGTTGGGATGAAAACCTCCTAATTAAGTCCATGGTCTCTTAGAATGCTTTAATTTAGGTGCATAGCTACCCAAACTATTCTGGACTTGTTATTTACATAGTTAACTTGGGCCAAACCCCTAAATTTTCCTAATCTCTTGGTATTGATCATACCATATATTTCCTTGGGGTACCACAATTATTAATCCACAAGTCATTTAATAGAGGGTTGACTTGGTCTTAAAAAACCATAGTACCATTATACCAAATCTGCAACTTGTAGTCAACAAATGCAGTATGATGGTTTTGTACAACCCAAGTATCTTAATGGTTAATATAACGTTCTCTTACATCTTGAGGTTGCTCCTTTGCCTATTTATACCTTTCAATTCCTCTTTATAAAGCTTCTTCAACACTTGAATTCTTCCAATATCTTATTATCTTTGAAAACCCTAATTTACAGTTATACACTAATATTAAGAGATTGAACTTCTTCTACCTCTCTCAAGTCCCTAAGGTTGTTATCCCTTGCCATATCCAACATCTTTATTGGGATCTCCTTTGGCTAGTTTGGCTCCAATCTTATAGGTTTGATTGATTCATCCTAGGGTTTCTTCATTGGCATAGTTACCCTCATACTTTTGAAATTTCAACCCTAAAACCTCAAGGAAAAATCCATTACAATGAGGGAAAGGGAGAAATCATCCCCTCTAAGGACACCATGTCTCTATACCATGCATTTTTCATTTATTTATCTGTATATGATTATAATTAATGTTTATTGGTTATATTCCAGACACACACGCACATATCTTTGTGTTGGAGATTACAACAAATCTTCTCTTGTAGGAATTTGGAGTTGATTGTGTAGGTCATTCTGTGACATGGATGATACAGATTTTATGCGTAGAACGAAATGAATATAGATTATTATTATTCTTAACACAAAAACACAAGGAACAACAACAGAGATACAATAAAATTGACTTCTATTCAATAAGAAAATATTCTGAAACTGTAAAATGCAGATTGAAAACAAGCTTGCTAGAATGGTGGCGACTTATCTCTGAGAAGAGATGTGATGGTTGCACTCATTCACAAGAATATGGTTAAAATGAGGCTCTCCAAGCCTTTTTACAATAAACAGGAATGCCAAAACCCTAGAGATCCAAAAACCTAACCCTAGGAGATGAATCACCAAAATTCATGTGGGCCCCATTGGGGTAAGTTAGTACATCAACTTCCTGGGGTCGTAACTTTTGCATATGATCTTCGTTTTAGGCGCATGAGAGCCCGTTGGAAAGGTTTATCCGAGGAATACACACGTTGTATTCAGACTCTAGTTCTGTACGTAGGCCAATTATGGTGAGCCCTAAAAACGTTGTTTAGGGCCTCAAAACAACCCCAGAAGTCAGTGACCCGAAAACTAGAAAAAAACTGTCAAACTGGAAAACTGCCAAAATGAGCCAGTTGGAATAGGTGGGAGGCCACCGACATCCATATGGATCAATGGATTAGTCTTGAATGATTATCAAAACTCTCCACTTTAGCTCGAAGAGTTTCATTATTTACAATAATGAATTTTGGGTGAGTTCTCTTCCTCCTCTTTTTACTTCCAACATTAGGGTTTCTAGCTCATTCAAAGAATTTTTGATTAATTAACCCTAGTTAGTTGTCTATCATGAGCCTCATTTAATTTTTTTGGTAAAAATTGATTTGAAACACAATTGAATTACCTTGATCACCTATAGCCCTGGTGTAATACCCCAAGGTTGAGCCCTTGTGAAATGTAATGATGTTTGTAGGATGGTGAGCCAAGTAATTATAAGCTGGTAGGATTATGTGTTTATTAGGATGGAGAGCCTAGATGCTAAGGCTAGTGGGCATGATTTTTGTATATGTAACTATGCAGATTATTAATAAAATACATGGTTGCGTGTAGACCGACCATGAAGAAAGAGTTATGGGGGACTAAGCTCCACTGGGTAGGGAAAGGGATGGGGTTGAGAGGCTAGGAAAGAGGGGCTAATCTTGAAGGCTTAACCCAAGGGAATATTATAATATATTTCTGAAAAATACTAAAGTTGGGAAATAAACCCAGTTATCCTAAGTTAACCTTTAGGGAGAGGAACGAACTCCAAGTGGAAAGGAACGTGCTCCTAGAGAGCCAAGTGTCACCCAGGACACGTGTAGATTTATGTGGGAATTCCCAACGTTGCTGGGGTTCATGAACCATTCTAGCCACCTTCCTGAGGAGTTCGTTCTGACCATGGTGACTCTCTCATGATTCAACACCTTGACCATTCTCGCCATTTTTCTTGCTCGCTCTCAGCATTCCGACCAATCTGGCCATTTTAAGTTTCCCACGAGCTCATCCTAAGGATTTTGTCCATCCCTTGTGCAGTTCACGCACGCACTAAACAATCACGCAACCAGAGCCATTTATGCCTTTGTGAACCTCTGTAATTTGCTGAGTCGACCTCTTGCCTTACTCGATGTTGGTGGTTGTGGATTGAAGAGGCAGTTTTTTAGGCTCGTGGTTGAAGAAGTAGGTTGTCGGGCCTGTGATAAACTCTCTCCAGGTGAGACAATTTTTTGGGAAGTGATTTCTCCTAGAGGGAGTCCAGCACCAGCTACGGAGCTCTAAGAATTCCCGATCTGACCTGTTGTTGAAGCCCTAGAAGGGAAGTGGATCAGTCGATGGAATATGGAATAGTGAAGGTGCATATTCGCGGGGTGGGATGAGCATGTGGGGAATGAGAGTCCATGAGTAGTGGGCGTAAGTAGGCTCCTTGGAGAGAATCATTCCAGTTGCACTGTGCAGTTTCCCATAGCCTCAACCTAGTCTAGGATTCCTTTTCTCTGGGTGGACTTTAGTCCCAGCTCGGGAGTGACCCACTACCGAGTGTGATGAGCAGTGTGGTCTAAGGCTGGGAGGTTTATTGAATATCTGCACACAGTTGGTGGTCATCTATTAAAATATAAGTACCAAATCTTTGTTCTTTGTATTATGTGTATCTTGTACATGTGTTATAATGTTATTAGAATTGCCTGTGTTTATTGCGTATATGTGTTATTGTTTCTTCCGCATGAATATGTGTATGAATGAAATGTTATGTCTCTTTAAAATTTCATCATCATCATCATCATATATATATATATATATATATATATATATATATATATATCATAGAAGAAAAATCTTTCCATTGTGGTGTTGATAGGCCTGTTGGGTGGCTGGGGACATTACAAAAGGGTATCAATGCAGATAATCAAAAGATATAGTCGTTAGGTAGTGTTTCCCGGTAGAGGTTTGACAACTGGGGATGTTACAAAAAAGTATCAAAGCCATGGTTTCAACACTGAGCCTAGATGGGCCATGTTAGTGGTTAACGAAACAAAGGGTCTCAGAGTGAATTGTTGTTGAGAGGGACAAATTTGAGCCTCATAGCCTCCCTGGGTGCCAAGAAGGCCCCGTGTGAACACTGGGACTGTGTTCAGAAGCTTAGGAAGCATAATGGCTTAGGGAATGGCAACAGAGAAAGAAGCCACAACCACTGTTGTGTTGGGCTGCGAAGTTTGAAATTGGGGCATAGGATCTATTTGGGAGGAAGAAGATCCTTCACAATTGTCATATCTGGAGAAAAAGTGCATGAGGATTAATGCCTAAGTTTCCGGGTTATAGAGAAGAAAGGGCCAAAGCCAAAGTTCTAAAGTCTCGGAGTGGATCTACACTATAGATCCGGGTAAAAGAGGTTGATCGTTGGATTGACCAAAGTTAAATTAGAGTCATTAGCTCGAGTCAAAGGCAAGTGGTAAGGCACAACGACGATGAAATCAGATCCCAGTCGTTAGATCTGTGCATGGATGATAGTGATCCGTATATCTCACAACAGTTTAGAGTTCAACGTTCGGGAGAAAAAAGGTGTATTAAGGTGAATTCTCTCGAAATCCCGAAGCCGAACTCCCGAAGTGATGTGGCATGATGATGTCACCCAGGGTGACGCAGAATTCTTTAGTCCTGCCACGTGTCAGTCAGAATGGAACTTTAACAACCTTGTTGGACCAAAAGTAATCTGACATGTGGGGCCACATGTCACCATCTTATGTGATGAAAGATGTACTATGTGGACCCCGGAAGATAAAGTAGTTCGGAAGTTCGGGATTCAGAAGTTAACAACTTTGTGGAAGTAAAAACTTCTGAAGCTCGAAGTGTCGAAGTTCTGAAGCACCAATGTGACGTGACATGATGACATCACCTAGGGTGACGTAGATCTAACCTATCCTACCACATGTCACCTACTTTGTGCTTTTGATAGGCCTTTAGAACCAATTGTGACCTGACACATGTTGCTCATCAGTGGGTCCATGTGTCACCTCTGTATTGTTGACACGTAGCACCACGGGTGCACCGTATTGAGTGGACCCCAGGAAGTGCAGAAGTTTGTAATTCGGGAGAAATGGTGTATGTTGTTTCAAGAACCCAAAGTTTCGAATCTGAAGTCTCGAAGCACGGGATAAGCACCATATTAGTAAGCACTTGTTTATAGTCTGAGGTCACGTGGGTTTTGGGTTGAAAAGAAAAGGGCTAATTCCCAAAAAACTGCTTTAAATAAGGAAAAGGGCTTAGGAAGGAAGTCATGGGGTGTTGATTGTTCAGACCTGCATCAAAAGTAGTAAATAAGGTCTGGGAACATTATGAGTGGGTCCAACGAAGGCCCAAGATTTTAGCTCTGAGAAAGGAGAATAACTGCACATGGAATGCATCATTGAAAAGACAATTTTAATTGTCCATAACTTTCTGCTCATGATTCAAAATTGAGCATGGAAGTAGCCATTGGAAAGGTATTGAATAGTAGAAGATAAATGTTCACCCATAAATTAGATCTAAACAGTCAATTTCTCAGGAAACCAATAGAAAATAAGTTTGATATATCATTGAATCAAAATGGATCGTGTTTCCATGAGATTATTAAGAACAATTAGTCTAACAAAGTTCTATTGGCCGCACATTTTTTGTAAATGTGTTGACCTGCACATAATAGATCTAGCTAAACAATGATACACACATTTGCAGAGAGAATTGGAAAAAGAAGAAGAAGGGGAGAAAGAATGGAAATAATTCTCATTAACTGTTTTCCACACTCAAAGAGTGAATAATTTACAATAGATATAGGATACATGAGTAAATAATGATCCATAGTGGTGGTGTAGAGTGATTTGGACACACACCAACAGTTATGGGAGTGAACTACCACCTATTCTAGTCTCTCAGACAGTTACGAGAGTGAACTGCAACCTAGTTTGAGTTAACTAGTCAACTAGTCTTCAGTTAACTGACTGAACAGAGAGTAGTAAGGAGTTAACTTAGGAAATAAAGGGTAATGCACCAGTTTGGTGATGATCGCAAGGAAATTGCGCATTAGCATGGTGATGATCCCAATGTTGTATGGTGACAAAACCAATGCAACATCTAAACTCAACTCAACTAGTCAAAATGAAGTGTCAACTAAAAGAGAATATTCTCCAAGTGGAATATTCTCCCCTAAATATAGGAGACTGGATAATGACTAATTATGAATAATAAATAAGGAAAAACCTTAGGAAAAATAAATCCTAGGTGTGTGTGAAGTAACTCCAACACCCCCCTAAATATCACTATGGTGAAAATAAACAATGGGTCCCGACAACAAGGCCATGTTAGGTACCCAAATACAAAAGATACAATGAACCAAGACAACAGAAAGATGGAATTCCAAAACGAATTCATTCTTACACCTTACAACTATTTTGCATGGAAGGATAAAATAGCCATACATATCCGATCCAGAGGGTTGTATAGGTTAACCATGAATACATGGTATCAGAGCCGACAGACTGCTAAGCAAAAGCTACACCAAATTATTTTTTGCAGGTACTGAAGATTGAAGAACGCAGAAAGATGGATTATTTGCTGGAAATATTTCTCATGCCTCATAACTATTTGGAATGGAAGCCAAAAATTATGCTTATGCTCAGATGCAGAGGCTTGTACCAAATAACTACAGCAATGGAAGTAGAGCCTGATTCTGTCGATGAGAAAAATGACTTTCTCAATAGACAAGATATGGCCATAGGATGTATCCTCTATTTTATTTCTCCCAAAATTCTCCATCAAGTATATGTTGATTCACAAGAATTCACTCCAAATGATTTATGGAGCATATTGGAGGTTTTATTTGGGAATAAGGAAGAATGCATGCAAAATGTTGACAAGGTAGAGAATGTAGAAAAGCCATTGGAAGATAAATCATCTCAGTTTGAAAAGCCTTCTACACAAGTATCTACACAAATTTGTATTCCATTAATTGAAGATGACGTCTACTCCATTTCATATTTGTTTTCTGAGTTTCATGTGGAATATATATGGCATGCATCTCAGGGGTCACATTCAGACACTTTTCCATGCACAATGGATGCATCTCAAGAGACAAAAAGGGAGCTGCACACATCAGACTCAATTATGATATTTTATGTAAAATATTTTCAGAAACAAATTGGATATTTGAATTCCTCTCGAGAAAATATCAAATTTCAAAAAACAATCATCAGAAGCGGACTTTGGGAAGTGAAGTTATGATCATTTTAAAATCAACAAAATTTCAACATTTTTCCGGAAACGACCGCACGGTTTTCAAAGTTTCATCCAAAATTTATTTGGATATTCTTCATTACAAGAAGAGAACGTGGATATGTGTGGACATATCAATGATACATCTACTTCATCAGATCTGTGCAAACATATACATCTTCAACAAAATCTTCAACGAGCACAAACTTGCACAATTGCGAGGTCTTCTTGAAGTGAAGGACAAGGTTGCTTAGCAACCTCTTTTTGTTCCTTCTCATTTTTATTTTTTTATGCATTGTAATTTAAGGGGGGCGGTGGTTTCCCATGAGGTTTTCTCTCTTTCCTTGTTTAGTTCAATGTATCTTTTGTCTTTGGGTACCTAACATGGCCTTGTTGCCAGGACCCATTGTTTATTTTCACCATAGTGATGTTCAGGGGGGGTGTTGGAGTTACTTCACACACACCTAGGATTTATTTTTCCTAAGGTTTTTCCTTATTTATAAGTCATAATTAGTCATTATCAAGTCTCCTATATTTAGGGGAGAATATTCCACTTGGAGAATATTCTCTTTTAGTTGACACTTTAGTTTGACTAGTTGAGTTGAGTTTAGATGCTGCATTGGTTTTGTCACCATGCAACATTGGGATCATCACCATGCTAATGCGCACTTGCCTTGGGATCATCACCATACTGGTGAATTACCCTTGATTTCTTGAGTTAACTCCTTACTACTCTTTGTTCAGTCAGTTAACTGAAGACTAGTTGATTAGTTAACTAAGACTACGTGGCAGTTCACTCAGTCAAGTGTGTGTGAAATAACTCCAACATTTTTTTTGTAGAATTAACAGTTGTCGAATCAGAGTCAGCACATAGTGCAGAAGTTATGGATGATACTCAGGTAGTCTTCAGTCAAGAAGATGAAAACATAGGGTTTAATGTCTAGTTGGATAGGGAAGGATCCAACTCCAATGGACATGGAGGAGAAAGGAGGAAGACATAAATATAGCTGAGACCCTCAAAAAATTGTATACAGATGTCTAGAGCCACAAGGTTGATAATGAGAGGCTTATGAAGTCCAAGGAGAAACGGGAAGACTTCAACATGAAGTTAATTCGGAGCTTGGAAAGAATTGAAAATAAGTTGGATAAGGAGAGTGGCCCCAACAAATCAGGAAGTCACAAGACCCCTGAGAAGAAGGGAAGATTAAGGAGTGGTAGCAAACATCACCAACACTCCCAAAAGAATTACCATAGGAGAGAACACAGTAGCTCAAGTCCATCCCCTGTTAGGAAACATAGGAGGTTTTGGGTGAATGAGTTGAAAGGAGAAATAAATAAGGTCAAAACTCCTACTTTTGATGAAGAGCACAAGAAGGATGAAGATGCTGAGACATGGCTACTAGGCATGATGAAGTACTTCCAATTGCATAGCTATTCTTATCATGTAGAGGAAATAATTTCCATCTATCCGCTTAAAGGAAAGGCATCCATGTGGTGGGATCAACTGGTGCAAGTACAACACCTCAGGGAGAAAAATGTGACTTGGAAGGATTTCAAGAGGCATTTTGAGAAGAAATACTTGACCAAGACATATTATGACAGAAAGATGAAAGATTTCTTTGAACTTGAACTGAGCAGCATGGCTATTGATGAATATGAAAGGATATTCTTAGAGCTGCTAAAGTATGTCTCCTTCATCAAGGATGAGACAGTGAAGATTCAGAGGTACCTGAGTGGGCTTCCATCTTTCATTAGTGATAAAATCCAACATGATGATCCCAAGACTCTGGAAGAAACTATAAGGAGAGAAAAATGATTATATGATCAGAAAAAAGGAAAGCCCACTTTCAATAAGGCTTGGGAGGACAAGAAGAAGTTCAAGAAGGAACAGAGGCAGAAGTGAAACAAGCCTCCATTTTTCAGAAACAGTCCTCAAGGACAACCATCTTTTAGAGAGCATAAAATGGCTGAGGTAGGTGGGAAAAGGTCAAGGTAGGCACCCATTCAATGTTGGGGCTGCAAGGGAGACCATAAGTATAGATATTTTCCTCACAAAAATGACAAGGTGAGAGTTTTCCACAATGTTCAGCAAGCAGAAACAATGGAGGACATGGGAAGAAGTGTACCAAGGATCTATGCATCCTTGGACAACAAGCAAGATGAGTTTCAATCACACGTGATTGCAGTTGAAGGTATGATCAATAACCATGCCTTTACTATTTTAATTGACTCAAGGGATATTCATAGCTATATAGATCCTAAGGTAGTGGAAAGATTTCAATTACCAAGAAGCAAGCATGGGAAATCTTGGTTGGTGCAGCTAGCTATAGGAGCTAATAGGAAAGTTGTTTAGTTGGTTAAATCATGTCTAGTGGGCATGAATGGACTGGGTACCAAGGCAGATCTGAACATATTTCATTTGGGATCATATGATTTCCTAATTGGTATGGATTGGTTAAACCAACACCATGCCATATTAGAATTCCATAACAAGGCATTCACTTTCTTGGATGAGGAAGGAAATCAGAGAACAGTCCAAGGAATTCCTAGGGCAGTTACTATCTAGGAAATCTCAGCAATGCAGCTAAAGAAGTGTTACAGGAAGGGCTGTCAAATATTTTCAGCCCACATGGAGGAAGCATCTAAGGATAAGGTTCGAAATCTAGAGGATCATGCAGTCCTGAAAGATTTTGAATATATGTTCAAGGAGATACCAGGACTACCCCCAAAGAGAGATATTGGTTTCTCTATAAATTTGATGCCTGGAGCAGCTCTAGTATCAAGGACTCCTTATAAATGAGTACACCATAGCTGAAGGAATTGCAAATGCAGCTTGAAGAGATTATGAAGAAGGGTATATACGCCCAAGTGTCTCACCTTGGGGTGCCCCTATCTTGTTCATGAAGAAGAAATATGGGACATTGAGATTGTGCATCGATTTCAGACAGTTGAACAAAGTGACTATAAAGAACAAGTATCCTTTTCCAAGGATCGATGATCTCTTTGATCAGTTGAAGGATGCAAAGATATTCTCAAAGATTGATCTCAGGTCAGGATATCATCAAGTAAGGATCAAAGATGAAGACATCAAGATGACCGCCTTCAGGACAAGGTAAGGTCATTATGAGTTCACAGTGGTGCCATTTGGGTTATCAAATGCACTAGTTGTTTTTATGTGCTTAATTAATGGCATGTTCCGAGAATATTTAGACAAGTTTGTCATTGTTTTTCTAGATGACATCCTTGTATATTACAAGTCAGAAGAAGAACATGAACATCATTTGAGGATGGTGTTGCAAGTGCTAAGAGAGCATCAATTGTATGCCAAATTGATTAAGTGCTCATTTTATCAAAACATAATTCACTATTTGGGGCATATCATATATGAAGAAGGGTTCGCAGTGGACCCTGGAAATATTGAGTCCATTAAAAGGTGGATAGCACCTAAGAATGTGAAAAAAGTTAGATCCTTCATGGGTCTAGCTGTCTACTACAAAAGGTTCATTGTAGGGTTTTCGAGAATATCTCACCCCACCACTTTCTTGCAAAGGAAGGGGAAGAAATTTCAATGGAAAAAAGAATATGAAAAGAACTTCCAGCAATTGAAGTAGCTACTAACCAGTGCTCCGATTCTGAACATTGCAGATCCAGATGAAGATTTTGTGGTTTGCAGAGATGCATGCAAAGAAGGACTTGGTGGAGTCCTTAGTCAAAAAGGATTTGTGATATGTTTCGATTCTAGAAAATTGAAAGAGCATGAAAGGCTCTATGCCACTCATGATTTGGAGTTGGCAACCATAGTGCATGCTTTGAAGAAGTGGAGGAAATACCTCATGGTAAAGAGGTTTGAGCTAAGGATAAACCATAATGGTCTGAAGTACTTGTTTGATCAGCCTACTTTGAATGCTAGGAAGAGTAGATGGTTGGAATTCCTTTGTGAATATGACTTTGATATCAAGCACATCAAAGGAAAGGAGAACAAAGTGGTTGATGCACTTAGTAGGAGAATGCATGAACTCCATGCTACATCTATTAGCATATATCAAACAGATCTTAAAGGCATAATTTATGAGGCTGCAAAAGTTGATTTGCAATACATAGAATTGGTAACAAAATCACAGCAAGGTAAAATAATTAAAGGCATAATTATTTATGTACAAGATAATTACATCAACTCCCAATTCTCTTGAATTGAGGAGTGTGATTTTAAAAAAAATTCATAATGTGCCTTATGCAGGACACCCAGGATATCAGAAAACATTTTCAGCAGTAAAGAGCCAATATTATTGTCCAGGCATGAAGAGGGCGATTGTTGAATACATATCTAAATGTTTGGAGTGTCAAAGGGTCAAGGTTGAGCATAGACACCTAGCGGGGTTGCTGCAGCCATTACCCATTCCTCAGTGGAAGTGGGAAGTGGTGACAATGGATTTCTTCACAAGATTTCCCAGAACAAGCAAACAACATGATGCAATCATGGTGGTGGTTGACAAGCTTACCAAAGGTTCCCATTTCATTCCTATTAAGGTTACTCACAAGGAAACCAATGTTGTTGATATTTATATGAGGGAAGTAGCACACTTGCATGGCATACCCAAGGCAATTGTGTCTGGCAGATACCCAAATTTCACCTCAAAGTTTTGAAGAGGATTATTCAAAAGGTTCAGAACAAATCTGAACTTCAACACAACTTGTCATCCTGAGTCTGATGAGAAAGCAGAAAGGGTGAACCAAGTGATATAGGATATGCTAAGGATGTATGTGATGGAAAAACCATCTAAATGGGAAGACTATCTACACTTGGTAGAATTTGCCTACAATAATGGGTATCAAGCAGCACTAAAGATGAGCCCGTTTGAGGCACTTTATGGCAAAAAGTGCAACACCCTAGTAAGTTGGGACAACCCAACTGATAGAGAAATAATTGGGCCAGAGTTGCTCAAGGAAATGGAAGAGAAAATGCTAAATATTAAACAAAATTTGAAGGTTTCCCAAGACAGGAAGAAAAGCTATGCTGACAAGAACAAAAATCACATGGAGTTTAAAGTGGGTGATCATGTTTTCTTGAAGGTGAAAGCCAACATAAGTTCCAAGTTGGGAAATTGTTCCAGGTTGGCAGCCAGATATTGTCGGCCATTTGAAATCCTAGAGAGGATTGGTCCAGTAGCTTATATGCTTATCTATGTCTATACATAATGTATTTCATCTGTCTTTGCTTAAGAAATATATACCTGATGTTAATCATGTTATTGATTGGAATGTGATTCAGGTGGAGCAAGAATGCGCTTTTCAAGTGCATCTGGTACACATTCTGGACCGAAAAATCAAACAGCTCTGGAATCAAGCCATAGGTCTTGTAAAGATCCAATGGACCCGGTACGGTCTTGAGGATGCAACATGGGAGCATGAAGATGCTATGTGGGCATAATACCCACATATTTTTGAAGATTTTTGAAAATCTTGTTGATTTTATGTAAATGAGTTGCACTGAGGATAGTGCAAAAATAAGGGGAGGGGATTGTAATACCCCAAGGCCGAGCCCTTGTGAAATGTAATTATGTTTGTAGGCTGGTGAGCCAAGTAATTATAAGCTGGTAGGCTTATGTGTTTATTAGGGCGGAGAGCCTAGATGCTAAGGCTAGTGGGCCTAATTTTTGTATATGTAACTATGCATATTATTAATAAAATATATCGTTGCATGTAGACCGACCATGAAGAAAGAGTTACGGGGGACTAAGCTCCACTGGGTAGGGAAAGGGATGGGGCTGAGAGGCTAGGAAAGAGGGGATAATCTTGAGGGCTTAACCCAAGGGAATATTATAATATATTCCTGAAAAATACTAAAGTTGGGAAATAAACCCAGTTATCCTAAGTTCCTTTGGGGAGAGGAACGAACTCCAAGTGGAGAGGAATGTGCTCCTGGAGAGCCAAGTGTCACCCAAGACGCATGCAGATTTATGTGGGAATTCCCACCATTGTTGGGGTTCATGAACCATTTTGGCCACCTTCCTGAGGATTTTTCTCTCACCATGGAGGCTCTCTCACGATTCAACACGTTGACCATTCTGGCCATTTTTCTTTCTCACTCTCAGCATTTTGACAAGTCTGGCCATTTTAAGTTTCCCATGAGCTCATCCTGAGGATTCTAGCCATCCCTTCTGCAGTTCACACACACACTGAACAAGCACGTAGCAAGAGCCATTTCCATCATTGTGAACCTCTGTAATTTATTGAGTCCTCCCCTTGCCTTACCCGATGTTGGTGGTTATGGATTGAAGAGGTGGGTTGTCAGGACCGTGGTTGAAGAAGCGGGTTTTCAGGTTTGTGAGAAACTCTCTCCAGGTGAGAGAGTTTGTTGGGAAGTGATTTCTCCTGGAGGGAGTCCAACACCAGCTACAGAGATCTGAGAATTCCTGATATGGCCTGTTGTTGAAGCCCTGGAAGGGAAGTGGAGTAGTCGATGAACTGTGGAATAGTGAAGGTGCATATTCTCGGGGTGGGATAGGCATGTGGGTAATGAGAGTCCATGAGCATTGGTCATAAGTAGGCTCCTTGGAGAGAATCCTTCCAATTGTACTGTGTAGTTTCCCATAGCCTCAGCCAAGTCTAGGATTCCTTTTCCCTAGGTGGAGTTTAGTCCCAGCTTGGGGGTGACCCATTGTTGAGTGTGATGAGACGCGTGGTATAAGGTTGGGAGGTTCGTGGAAGATTTGCACGTAGTTGGTGTTCATTTATTAAAAGATAAGTACCAAATTTTTGTTCTCTGTGTGATGTGTATCTTGTACATGTGTTATAATGTTATCAGAATTGCTTGTGTTTATTGCATATATGTGTTACTGTCTCTTCCGCATGAATATGTGTATGAACATAATGTTATGTCTGTTTCAAATTTCATCATATATGTGTGTGTGTGTGTGTGTGTGTGTATCAGAGAAGAAATATCTTTCCTCTGTGGTGTTTCCCGACCTGTTGGGTGGCTAGAGACAGTACAAAAGGTTATCAGATCAAAGAATCAAAAGATATAGTCGTTAGAAAGCATTTCCCGAAAGAGGTTTTGACGGTCGGGGACGTTACACCTATGTTATCATTAACATGATCTTAATGTTCTAATTAATCTAGTGAATTTTCTTCTATTTTCACCCTCTCTTATCTTACCCTAGGGTTTCTTGGTTAGTCCTAAAATTGAGTCGTGACTCCACTCTCCTCTTCTTCCTTTTAGTAGACTTATGTGTGTGTGATTGGGTGGCCTTCTATCCTTACCCTCATGTTGTGTGTTGAAGCATGAATCCATTTGGTCGCTACACTTTGGAAACTCCACTAGGGAGATCCCATTAACCCTTCCATATCTTGAACAAAGTCTCTCTCCTCTCTTCTCTCTTATACCCCCCCCAATCCAGATTATGGAGTTTTGTTTTAATCCTCTTCCCATCTCTTTTTTCCTTATCTCCATGCATCTTGGGGTCAACCAACTCTGTCCTCAAACTTATCCAATTTATCTCATCTTACTTAGATGAGTATTCTTAGAATGCCTCTTGGTAACCATCCATGTACTCATAGAACAATCCCAACCCAACCTTGTAACATATGAGGGCCTATCCCATACTTTGTGAACCAATTTAACCAT
>ML782734.1:676629-693608 GCA_009831015.1 Picea engelmannii
CCAAGTTGAACCTCTAGCATTACCATAAACCCACTCTCCTTTGGACCCTTACATACTTCCGCCCATGTGGTTTGAGGAAAGTGAGGCACCCACTTTCACGACAAGTACTCATACAAATATCCAAAAAGACCTAACTATTTATCCTTACCCTATTTTAGACAAGAGGTGAAAATATCATAAGTGAAACACTCACAATATAGATTATTGTTGTGCCCTTAACAAATGCACTCTTCTTCTTCTAAGTAATGATCATGATCTCCTTCATTCCAAGCTTCTACCAGCCAAAGATGAGCCATGTGAAAACAAGATATCACATCTCAAATTGACACCTCTTTAATACAATCTCCTCCTCAACCTACTGACACCATATCTTCTTCTCAACTCAAGGCTAAATCAAAAGTATTTAGAACACTTTTGCTATCACAAGTATGGGGTAACATGCCTCTATATTCCCCTAAACCTCCCTCTTACCCCATAGGTTCCTTGAACATGACTATTTTATATTTATATATCAAGCCTTCTCTAAGACACCTTAGAAATAAGAAGTGATAGACTCCCTTAGTTTCTTCATTGTCTCCTCACCCTACTCTTGTCCACTTCACTTAGAAGGTGTGCACATTCTCTAAGGTTGTTATGGAACACTTGATATTTTCCTCCTTTCATACTTTCACCTCTCCTTACCTACTTTGGGGAACCCTTTAGATTTATTTCCTTTCTCCTTCTCTTCATCTCATTCCTTAGTGTTTCACCGGTAGACCATGATTACTTTTTCTAACCTTGGAAAGGTACCATGTTTTACATGGGTTCAATTTGAATGAAGTGCCATCCTATCTATATGAGACCTTTGTGGGGCCAACTTGGACCTTATATCATCAAATCTAACCATATGCTACCTTAGTAGTACTCATTCTTCCTTAGTTCTCCTCTGACCTTCTCTTGTTCCTAGTTTCCCATGTTCTTTTGCGTTATTGTCTCATCACCCTTGTCCCTTGAACGCTCAAGGTAAGTCTTACCCCACTCTCATTCCCTTTTCTCCTTTTTATTTGGTTTCATATTTAGTATCTTGATATTTTCTAGGTTTTTATCATAGGTGTTACCCTTCTAGAGATAACACTTCCCTAATTGGGGGTTGGCTATCGATTTCATGGTTTTTTTTCTCAATATGTTCCCTTTAGTTGATCACTTTATATATCCTGCATCCATGGAATCTCTTTAGTGGCATTGGTTGTTGGTTTTGGGGCCTAATTACCTTCCTAATTCATATCCAGGTCAAAGAGACTGTAGGATACACAATTCTCCCCCCCGACATTGAGGGGGCTGATTTGTTTTTTGTAAGCGATTCAAATATTGTATTTTTGTAGTCAATATGGGATGTTCATTATAAGGTCGCAGATATGATGGTAGAATTTATGTTATTTTTTTTTCCCTAGAAGGAAACCCTCTTTTATGAGGGAATTCTATTTCAGTTGTGTATGAGAGTGAATTTTGTATTATGAGAGATGAGATAGTGAGAGAAAGAAGAGTAAGTTACAATGGGTGTGTTGTAGGTTGTATCATCCCTTCATTTTTGTTGGATAATAAAAAGGAAGGACTTGGAAATTTATCTGGTGGATGTAGCCCACACTTGGTGAACCACGTATATATATGTCTATATTGTATTGCGTATCTTCTATGTTTTATTTCGGCATTTGTTTTATTTTATTGCTTCCCGATCCTATTTTCTAACAACTAGTATCAGAGCCAAATGTAACTCGCAGGAAAAGAGGGTTTATTGTTCGAGTGGGAGCAATGGCAGAAGATGGAAAGTTTAAGGTCAAGAAATTTAATGGCTAAAACTACCATCTATGGAAGATGAAAATGGAAGATTATTTGTATAAGAAGGATCTTTTCCTACCATTGGATGGAATAACAAAGAAGTTGGCAAGTATGACAGAAGAAGAATGGAATGTTCTTCACATAAAGGCACTGGGAACGATATGGTTGTTCCTAGAAACATTAGTGGTTTTCAATATTTTGAAATAAAAGACAATGAAGGATATGATGGAGGCATTGACTAAACTATATGAAAAAACCTCGGCCTCAAATAAGGTATTTCTAATGAAGCGATTATTTAATATGAAGATGTCATAAGGTGGGTTTGTTGTCGATCATTTAAATGAATTTAATACAATTACTAATCATCTAAGTTTTGTAAAAGTGGAGTTAGATTATGAGGTTAGGGCTCTTCTAATCTTGTGGTCATTGCCAAAAACATGGAATGGCTTGGTCATGGTTGTAAGTAACTTTGTTTCTTGTTCAAACACTATAAAATAAGATGATGTTATTGGTGTTATCCTTAGTGAGTAAATGCAATGGAAAAGCACTAGTGAGACATCAGGTAATGCGTTGACCATGGAGAAAAAGGGAAGACAAAAGGATAAAGGAAAGGGCTCAGGGAACTGCATGAATTATAGGAAAGGGATATCTAGATCCATACTTGGAAATATAGAGTGCTGGAATTGTGGGAAGAAAGGACATCTAAAGAAAGATTGTAGAGCTCCAAAGAAACAAAGAGATGGACAACAGGAGAAAAATCAAGAAACAAATGTAACAATTGATGTGTTACAAGATTCTTTGATTCTTTCTTTAGATAATATTATTGAATCTTGGGTAGTAGATTCAAGGGCTTCATTTCACACCACACCCCATAGGCAATATTTCTAGGATTATGTTCAAGGTGATTTTGGATAAGTTTATTGGGTGATGATTTTGGATACGATGTACCTTTATTGGATACAATGTTAATGATTTTGGTTATTGCTTATGGGATTACAAAAATAAAAAAATCATTAAGAGTAGAGATTTCATATTCAATGAGAAGTTCATGTACAAAGATCAGTTACAGGGAAAGAAATAGGAAAAAGAAAAACCATAATACATAGTTCTTGATGGGATCACTAAGAAATAAATTACAAAGGTACCAGAAAATCAAAATTTACAACAATAGGAGAAGAAGGTACCTCAAACTCCTGCAAACGCTGTTAGAAGATCTACCAGGTTAAGTAGACCCCATGAATGCTACTCTCCTTTTATTATTTATTGTTGACTGATTCTGGTGAACCAGAAAGTTATGAAGAGGCAATGCAAGTAGACACTAAAAAGAAGTGGGAGCAAGACATGAAAGAGAAAATAAATTCCTTGATAAATAACCAGACTTGGGACTTGGCTCAGTTTCCTGCAGGAAAAAGAGCATTGCATAATAAGTGGGTTTACAGGTTGAAGGAAGAAGACGGAGGAAAAAAGTGGTACAAGGCTAGACTTGTTGTAAAGGGGTTTACACAAAAGAAAGGTGTATATTTCGATGAAATTTTGTTTCCTGTTGTTAAAATGACTTCAATTAGGACTATTTTAAATCTTGTGGTAGTAGAATATTTTCATCTTGAATAGTTAGATGTAAAAACAACTTTTCTCCATGAGGATTTGGAGGAAGAGATTTATATGCATCAACCACATGGGTATGAGGTCAATGGAAAGGAGAATTTGGTATGCAGGTTGAAGAAGAGCTTGTAGGGTCTAAACCAAGCTCCAAGGCAGTGGTATTTGACGTTTGACAAGTTTATGACAAAAGAAGTTTATAGTATATGCCATTCTAATCATTGTGTTTATTTTAAAAGGCTAGAAAAATAGGATCTATATTATCTTGCTCTTGTATGTAGATGGCATGCTTGTTACAAGGTTTAACATGCAAGATATAAATGTGCTCTATAAGAAATTAGCTAATTCATTTGCGAGGAAGGATTTGGGTGTTGCAAAGAAAATCCTTGGTATGAGAATAACAAGAGACAGGAAAAATCACAAATTGACATTGTCTCAGGGTGAGTACATAGAGAAGGTGTTGGAGAGGTTCAGAATGCAGAATGATTAGTATAGCTTTGGCCAACCATTTCAAATTAAATAAGGAAATGTGTCCTAAGACACAGGAGAAAACATAATACATGTCTAGGGTCCCTCATTCATCAACAATTCATAGTTTGATGTATGCGATGGTGTGCACAAGATCATATATTGCACATGCAATGGGAGTTGTGAGCAGGTATATGAATAATCTAGGTAAAGAACATTAGGAGGAAACAAAGTGGATTATCAGGTATTTGAGAGGTACTAGTACTCGTGCATTATGTTTTGGAGGTTCAAACATTGTTCTACAGGGATATGTTGATTCAGATATGGTAGGTGATAAAGATAACAAGAGGAGCACCACGTGGTATGTTTTTACTATACGTGGAACAACAGTAAGTTGGATTTCAAAACTGTAAAAACTTGTTGCACTTTCAACAATAGAAGCAAAGTATGTTGCTGCTATAAAGGCTAGTAAATACATGATTTGGTTACAAAGGTTTATGGAGGAATTGGGAAAGAAGTAGGATAATAGCAAGTTGTACTGTGACAGTGAGAGTTCCATTCATATTGAAAAGAATCCAATTTTCCATTATAATACTAGGCATATACAACTCAGGTACCATTTCATACGATCCATCTTGGAAGATGGAAAACTGAAGTTGGAAAAGATACATAATAGACATAATACTATAGACATGTTAACAAAGGTAGTAACCAGGGAGAAACTAAATTCCTGCTCAGTTTCAGTTGGTCTTCAAGTATGAAGGTGAATATGAGAAATTTTCCAGGTCCAAGGTGGATCATAGTCTAGCAGGTACATCAACAATGGAGTTGTTGTGATCAGTGTCCAAGTGGGAGATTATTGGCTTTGGAGCCTGCTTATCTTCCTAATTCATATGTAGGTCAAAGAGACTGTAGGATACACAATTCTCTCCCCCCCTCGACCTTGAGGGGGGAAATTTTTTTTATTTATGCAATTCAAATATTGTAATTTCATAGTAAATCTGGATTGTTCATTATAAGGTCGCAAATCTGACGATAGAAGTTATGTTAGGGTTTTTTTCCCTAGAAGGAAACCCTATTTTATGAGGGAATTATATTGCAGTTGTGTATGAGAGTGAATATTATATTCTGAGAGAGGAGATTGTGAGAGAAATAGGAGGAAGTTACAATGGGTGTGTTATAGGCTGTATCCCTTCATTTTTGTTGGATAATAAAAAGGAAGGACTTGGGAATTGCTCTGGTGGACATAGCCCACACTAGGAGAATCACATATATATGTGTGTCTCTATTGTATTGTGTATCTTTTGCATTTTATTTCCACATTTATTTTATTTTATTTCTCCGCGATCCTTTTTTTCTAACAATTGGCATCTCCTCCTCCACTTCTTTTACTTTCACTAGTGTGTTGTTGGATTTGGTATCCTCCATGATTGTGTTGGTCTTATATTGTTGTATATTTCCTCCTATGCATATATTAAATCCCTATTGATGTATGTTTCCTACCATGCTTGCACATGGTCCTTGGATAATGTATGTCATCTATGTGCTCACACTCTCTAGATTACCATATGTCTCATGGGACTTGAACTATGTCCTTGACTAGTGTAGGGTGACTCCATGACTAGGATGATCCAAAATTATCTTGTGTTGCCTCATTTACTCACATCATGCCCCATACCTATGTATCTTAAATTTGTCCTCACACTTTCCATATTACAATATGTCTCATAATAATTGCACTATATCCTTGACTAGTGTATGGTGCCTCCATGATTGTAATAATACTAGATTGGCGTGTTCCACCTTTTGTGCTAATGTTGGCCCTTTCACAACATATGTCACCTTTATCCTTTTCTAACATCATGCTAGTGCCACCATCTTTCTTCTCTTGCATTTTTTAGAATCTCCCTAGCATAATTGCCTCTTCTCCCCTTGTGCATGCCCTTTATATTTACCTTGAGAGTCGATGTTGTTATCCCTACTGCACTTATGAAAATATACTAACCTCTATGATGTAGGCACCTAGTCCATTCTATCATATTCCTACATTGTTAGATCTCAGCTATAGGTAAAGTGTAGATATCATTTTGTTCCTCTTTTATGCACTAATGATTTTATAGTTAAGATTTTATTATTGTCATTATATTCACTCAATTTATTTATTGCATGTTCTAGTTATTATTTGCCTAACATAGTAATTAGAACTTTCTTATTCTTGATCTCATAGTTTATCTATTATATCACTTACATGATATTTGGATATACTCATATTTGTGTTTTCATAATTTGGTTGCTGTCATTCTTATATAGTAGTTAATCTTGCTTGTTCCCTTATCTTGACATTCTTGCTTGAAATACATCACTTTCTTATTGATATTTCTTAATGTTACATATTCTACTTTCCTGACACTATACTAATCCATGGGGCACCCTTGTGGCTTCTCCTTGTACTGATATTGGGAAAACTCAAACTTAGGAGGAAAAACCCAGAAAACGTTTCTCTAGAAGAAATTTAATCCAAGTTCACAAATACATCACCAGAAAAATGAAGAATCCAAGAACATATAAGGTTGCGCCCTAGAATGAGGAAGATCCCTCAAGGCTAGAGAACCACTAGAAAAAGATAACACACCTCACAATTTGAGCAACTAACAATTGGAAACTACAACTACAACCAAAAATTGTAGCTAGCAACTACAACTGCACACTAGATAATAAGATATGTGTTGTGTGTCAAATTGAAATGATCCAGCCTTTATTTATACAATTTGAGTCACCTTATTTTATTATCAAGGTGGACTTTTCATTTTTTCCCTTTAACTTTATTTTATTTCTTTTATTGCTTTTACAAGTGTTTCTTCAATGGACTCGACTTGATCTTCTTGTCTTCTATTTTATTCTTCTGTTTTTTGGGTTCTTCTTCAATGGTTTCCTTTGTATTTTCTTATGGAGAATGACTTCTCGAATTTGCAAAACTTCAACACTCCCTCTCAATGAGGGATACATTCTCCATACTTGGATTTCTTCTTTCATAGAAAATTTTCTTCATGAGCCATGTTGATGATCCATCTCCACACAATTGTGTCTAGAACCTCGGGTCTCAATGAAGACCACACCTAGACCATTCACCTCTATAAGTACACCCTTGTGAGTGATTGTCACCACATGTAAACCCCTGTGAATGAATTTTCCATTCTTTGCTAGTTAAACTACCAATCCTGGGAGAATGACATTTGATTCTATCTAACACATGGAAGCTCCTCAACCACCTCGAGTCCACATATAAAATCATGTAAGTAAGGACTACGCCCGGTCCCATTTACCCTGGAAGTAAATGTATCCTTCTCCTTAGGCCATATTTGGGGGAAGGTCTACTCGATGCTTACCTAGGCCACTCACAACCACTAGTACACCCTTGTGAGTGAGTGTCAATTACAGGTAAACCCTTGTAAGTGAATCTATCATTCTCCATTGGTTAAAATACCAATCCGGGGAGAATGACACCTGATGCAACCACACACTGGAGGAACACTAGCACCTCGAGCCTTATGTTCTTCAAAGACTGTGCCTAGTCCATTCACCACTGGTACACCTCTGTGATTGAATGTCTTCTCGATGCTTCCTCCTGGAGAACCATCAACACCTCAAGTATTTTTTCCTTCGAATACTACAACTAGGATATTCTCTAATGACAATGACGATAGTCTTCTCGATGCTGCTCAAACATCAACACTCCCTCTCAGGGAGGGAGAATTTTTTTATCACACCAAGCTTTTCCCTGAAGTAAACAAACTTCACTCTGGATAGAGGCTTGGTGAGAATGTTCGTTATCTACTCATATGGGGATATGTGTCAAAGCTTCACCACTTCCTTATACACCATGTCTCGGATGAAGTCCCACAAGACGATTTCAAAGCCACTGCTTCATGACTTGTGATACTGGTTGTGATATACTCTGTCTCTGGTGTACTGAGTGTTATAGAAGCCTACTTCCTACTTATCCCAGAAATCGTAAATAATCCCAAGCTAAAGTAGAACCTCAAGGTGCTCAATCTATTTACTACACTCCCTACCCATTCAAAATATATATATCTCTGCAGCCTCACTTCACCACCCAAGACAAAACATATCAAATTGTACCATTTCATTACCTTAGCACATGCTCCACTACAACCCAATGGAAGTGCCTCAACTCAACCATGAACTAGATCAAGGTGCTCACTACAAAGCAAATATTTGGCCTGGTGTTAACTAGGTACATCAAGGATCCAATAAATTTTCTGTACATAGTGGGATCCACCAAATCTAATTCTGAAGCAGAATCACTCATCTTCTTTAGATTTGTCATCATAGGTGTAGCCATGGATTTGCATTCCATCATACCGAATTTGCTCAAGATATCAACTGTGTGCATTCCTTGTCTAAAGAAGATATCACTTGGTCTCTGCCACACCTTTAATCCCAAGAAATAATGCATGAATTCAAGATCCTTCATTTCAAAATCTGAGGCCAAATCCCTCTATCACTGAAGCAAATCCTACTGAAACAAATGAATCCTCCTAGGAGGTCTCACATCTCCTAGAAGCTTCATGCCTCTTAATATTATGTCTGACCTTCCTAGCTCATGAAACCTATATGCCAGTCCTAGAAGATGTCTCTCTCCCACTTAAACTTGAGGGGGAACTCTATTTGAATGATTGGATCTCCCTTTGAGCCAACTAACTTTCTTTGATATAAGGCTCACTCTGAGTCTTCATGCTCCCTCTAAAGCTTGACTCTCTCTTAGTATGTACATCTTTGAATCCATCTGCTCCCTTTACACTTGTTGACTTCCTCTGAAGTTTGATCTCCTATAAATTGTCCTGAGAGATTTCTCCTCCCTACTACATCTAGAGGGTTGAGTCCCTCTGAACTATGGCTCCCTCTAAGTTGTTACTTGTTGGGGCCACCTGCTTAACCACTAATGGAGCCACCTACTCCTCACCATAAATGGAAGGTTTGGAATCAATGATGTGACTCCATGTAACTTGAGAACCTGTGAGGTCATTTTATCTCCATGAAAGTATCACTGGGAGTTGCATATCTCTTTGCATCCTGCAAAGTGTCACAAAGCCACGCTTTCCTCTTCCTAGTCACTGCAACATCTCTAGGTAGATTCATTGGCCCTGCTAACTCTACAGATTTCTCTTGATAGTCTGAAGGATGAAGAACTGGATTATTGGTATCTGTGTGATCATCCTTCAGAGCCCCCTACTCCTCACTATCAATCTCCATATGAGACTCTCTCCATCCAACAAAAGTACCCTTCTTTTCAGAAGGTTCTAACTTCGTCCTCTTCTCCTTTGGTACATGGATGTATACTAGGATGTACACAATTCCTTGTCTGTACAGTCTGCTCCATGTCTCAAACTAGAGACCATCTGACCTGTTTCCACATGTAACCATCACTATAGCTCCCTCTTAGAGATATCCCCTGTCATTTTCCCGGAACAGGAACAAGAACAACACTCCTCCAATGTTGTGACCAATCATACCTCCACAATAACCTTCCTAGAACAAGAACAAGAACAAAAGATAAGAAAAACAATTTTCTAGTGTTATGACCAATTATTCCTCCATGATAACCTTCCCGGAACAAGAACAAGAACAAAATACAAGCACAACATTTTTATATTGTTATGACCAATGATTCCTCCATGGTAACCTACCTGGAACAAGAACAAGAACAAAAGACGAGAACAACACTTTTCTAGTGTTGTGACCAATCATTCCTCCATGGTAACCTACCTGGAACAGGAACAAGAACAAGAACAAGAACAAGAACAAAAGACGAGAACAACACTTTTATAGTGTTGTGACCAATCATTCTTCCACGATAACCTACTTGAAACAAGAGCCAATCACAAAATACAAACTGAAGAATGTCAACAAGTCTAAAACCCTAAAATTTCAACCTTGACCAAATGTCAATCTGAGAGCACCAGTAGATGCGCTAGGGAAAGTCAAGTTTCTATGTGGTAAACTTAGTCCCAACGTTGTCCAATAAATACATAATGAGCTTGACAAGTGCAGATATGTGTAGTGGCAACTTTCATGTGCAACAAAAAATATTAAGAAATATTTGACACGATGTTGATTTTTCTAATTTCTAGATCTGATAATTATTACCTTATGATTTCAAATAGATTTTAATGCCACTCTTATCATAGAATAATTACACACTGAAAATTTCAACTAAAATAAAACTGTAGAAGAAATAACAAAATCACAGAGAGATAGCCATGCATAATAGACACAAGATTTATCTTGGGAAAACCCGAACTCGGGAGAAAAACCCAACAAACTTTTCTCTAGAATAAATTTAATCCAATTTCACAAATACATCACCATAAAAATGAGAAATCCAAGCACATAGAAGGTTACGCCCTAGCATGAGGAATATCCCTTAAGGCTAGCGAACCACTAGACAAAGATAATGCACTTCAAAATTTGCGCAACTGGCAACTGGAAATTGCAATGGAAACTGTAACTATAACTGCCAACTATAACTACAACTGGAAACTATAACTACAACTGTAATTGGAAACTGCAACTACAACTGTAACTGGAAAGTGCAATTGTAACTGCAACTATGCACTAGATGAGAAGAGATGTGTTGTGTTTCAAAACGAAATGATCAATCCTTTATTTATACAGTTCGAGTCACCTTATTTTTTTGACAGGGTCGACTTGTCATTTTTGTCCTTTAACTTTATTTTATTTCTTTTATTTCTTTTACACGTGTTTCTTTAATGCTTCAATGGAGTCAACTTGATCTTCTTTTCTTCTATTTTCTTCTTGTGTTTTTTGGATTCTCTTCAATGGTTTCGTTTTTATTTTCTTATGGAGAATGACTGCCCGAAGTTGAAAAACTTCAACAACCCTTCACATGTATTGCTAAATATTAAGGTTCAACCAGTGGATGATTACCTTGCAACATCAAGGCCTTGACTTACACTATAATACCCCTAGGTTACTGATATGCACTTTATTGTTTTTCTCCTTCCTTACAACTCATTATTATTCCTATATCATGGATAATAGCTCCTACAAGGGAGGAAACATGTAACATATGAGATTCACACTTGGGTGCATACATATTCCTACTCACATGGAGGTGCCTTGTGTAGTCCACTCCTATGTTGTATTCATACATGACCTAGTGCCCAACGATGATATGATACTTCTCCACTAGCTCTATTGTTATGGATCACCTTCCTAGAGCCCCTCTCACCTTAGCCTAGACACATGACATCACTGGGATGTGTAACACTTAGGTGGGTTCCTTAGACCCCCCTTTTCCTTGGTCTCTATCCCTAGTAACTAATTAATTAACTCACCTTGACCCCTTAGGGAATTCCCTACTTAGATTCAATTGAGGTTGCATACCCCTTAGTTGGATTCGTGGTCACTTAGGATGCCTTATTTAGGTCCATATATACCCAAACTTATTTTACTTTCTATTTATAGAGTCAACTTGGGTCAAACCCCTAAAATTTATTGATCTCTTGGTACGTATCACGTCATGGATTTCCTTGTGGTACCATGATTGTCAATCCACAAGTCATGTAACATAAGGTTAATTTGGGTCTTAAATCCCATGGCAATGTTATACCAAATCCTTGGCTACTAGTCAACAAACATAATATGATAGTTCCATATGACTTAGGTAATGTAACGGTTTTAATCCAACATTCTTTTACTCCTTGAGATTGATCGCTTATCTATTTATACCCTTCTATTCCTGTTTGTAGAACATCTTGAGTGCTTTAAATTTTTTAGTATCTTTTATCTTTGAAAACCCTAAGTTGTAGGTAGACACTCAGATTAGAAACTAAACTTGTCTAAAATTTCTTGAGCCCCTAAGGATGTTTTCCCCTATCATCTCCATCACATATTTTGGGATCTCCTTCAACTAGTTTGACTCCAATCTTCTAGGCTTGATTGATTCATCTTATGACATTTTCATTAACATAGTTCCACTCATGTGTTGGAAGTTTCAAACCTACAACCTTAATTAAAGTTCCTTTACAACTAGGGAAAGAGAGGTATCATGACCATTGAGGGAAACAAGCATCTCTACTATTTGTATTTCATTAATTTATCTTTATCATAGTGGATCTAGTGTTTATTGGTTAGATTTCATATATATATATATATGTACATTGGATATTGAGGCAAGTCTTCTCTTGTAAGAATTTGGAGTTGTGTGTGTAGGCCATGTTGGGAAGTGAATCAGTCTTGGAGGACTATCACAACTCTCCACTTCAGCCCATGGAGCTTCATCATCTACACCAATGAATTTTGGGTGATTTTTCTTCATCCTCTTCTTTTGATTTCCAACATTAGGGTTTTTGTTTTATTAAAGGAATTGTCAGTTAATTCACTTATGTTAAAGTTGGTTCTCTCTCCTCATTTAATTTCGAGTAAAACCTAATACAAAGATTAATTAAATTACCATAATCACCTACAACCCTAAATTGATTAATGATACTTTAAGGTTTTAAGTAATCTAATGGACTTCATTTATATTTTCACCCTCTTTTGTCTTACCCCAGGGTTTCTCAATTTATCCCTATAACTAAGTGGAAACTCCATTTGTCTATTCCCCCTTTTAGTTGTGTGTGTGCACTTAACTGGTCTTCCATCCTTACCATCACATAGTTTGTGGTAAAAAAATCCATTCGTTCACTACAAAAATCTTAAATTTCATCTTTTTTTCATTAAAAAATGGTACATATATGAGAGAAATATTCATTCGTTGAAAATAAAAAGTAAATTTCATCTTTTTTTCATTAAAAAATGGTACATATATGAGAGAAATATTCATTCATTGAAAATAAAAAGTAAATATTTGATCACTATTGATTAATTGCGTGGGTTTGATGTTTATTTTTATTAATAGTTTCTTAAGACATAGTTATAATGACTAACTTGAGCAACTTGAGATACATTTTCATCTTGACATATATATTCAGAACTAGGTTTTGGCTTTCATTTTTGTAGTGCTTTATCCAACTGAAGATTATGAGAACATACTTGGACCAACCAATAAGGTTAAAGATAACTTGGTTGTTTCTGCTATTTTTAAATATATATAATAGTGTTTTGAAATGATTGATTATCAATCTAAAAATTCATTGAAATTTCATTTTTATCTCTTTTCTTTCATATATCTTTACACTCAATGGAGGATTCTTTTTATGCACCAAAATGCCCAAATAACATAAAAACAAGAAAGAGAAGTAACTCCATGCCTTGAGATTGAGAAATAAGAATGAATGAGAAGCATCTTCGAGGGGACAACCTCCTTTTACAATATAACAAATGTACAAGATGAGATGCTCACTAAAACTAGGTCTCCTTGGTATATATRAGWCAAAATGTACAATTACAATTAAAAGGTATAACTTRAYCAATAAGGAAAACACTAAYATAAYAATAGAAATTTAATAACTCGTTATCTAGAGCTTAACAATTCTACAACTAATGAAAGAGTCATGAACTCCAAACACCTTGTTACATTTAAACTAAATGGAGACATTCTATCTTCTTTTTTTTTATTTTAATTTTAATTTGAATAATTAATTCATTTTAATAATTTAATAAAATGTTAATTTATAATTAGCAACATGGAAGTATTTCTTTTACATACTATATTTTTGAGGGTTCACCATCCACGAAGGTGCAAGGTGAAACTATAGAATTTTTAAATATATTACTAAAGTGTTTTATAGAAAATTTCTTATAAAAAAACAATAAATAATAAATTAAAGTTAATTTAATAAATTAAAAACAATTTATTTTTTAAATAAACTTTTTGAAGGATTACTATTTTATTTATTAATAAAATTTCACACTATCCGCACCAAACCGTCATCATATTCTAGATCTTTGTCTACTCAACCATAAGTGTTATATGCAACAATTTAAGGCATAGTTTCAATGCCACATCACAACTTAGAGAATTATGTAAAAAGACGATACATGTGATCAAAATTTATTAGGTTTAATCAAAATTTATATTCAAATTTAATAATTTAATATATAAATATTATGTATATTTGGACGTTTAAATATTACACCATGTAAATTTTTTATAATGAGTATAAATTTATTTGATACCTTAAATTTATCAAAACATCACGAAATATCAAATTAATCGAGCAATAAACCTTTATCAATTTTTTTTCATTTATATTGTGATTTATTTTTTTGTTTGTGCTATAACCTTGTATTGTGATTTATTTTTTTGTTTGTGCTATTATTATTATTATTATTATTATTATTTTGTATTTGTATTGAAATGTATTGACACTTTTTTTGAGGTGCTTGAATAGGCATGATAGCTTAAATGTTTACATGACACAAGGTTCTCCAACCGGCCTGACAACTTAAATGTTTACATACCGCGAGGCCCTTAGATGGCCTAATAGCCTTAAATGTTTATTTATTCCTCAAAATTTTCCATACAATGTTCCAGTGATTTTGGACAATATTGTTGTCCATCGCTAGTTGAATATGCATTGTATGTTTCATCCTTCTTCTAGCCTTGCAATGCAATTTCGTCATCCTTGAAGCTACATAAATTGTTTACTGGTTCAGTGAGTGCTTCTTCTTCGCTAGTTTGTCGGTTGTTGCTTGTTGTTGTTGTTTGGTTCACAATTTGACCTACACTTCTGTCTTTCATCATTTCAGAGTAAGTTTCCATGCCATAGTTTTATTTTCTATTCCTTCTTTGTTGTTCAATGTTTACAGTTTGCAAGTACGAATGTTTGTTTATTTCTACTGACATGCTCATCATATGTTTCTAGTTCCTTCTGTGCTTTGGTTGCAGTTTCGTAATCGTTAGAGATACATATGTTGTTTACTGATTCAATGATTGTTGCTTGTTCGCTGGTTCGTTGGTTCGTCGATTGTTGATTGTGTTTGTTTGGCTCAAGTTTATGATTTAGGGCCCTAAGGCTGCAGTTGGGCTTGTTCGTGCTTTCTCACCGGTTTGGTGCTTGATGTTCTCTTTTGTTTGCTTCGACTTTGCAGGGTTGGGGTCTTGCGCTGGCAGTTGGAGCTATTTTTTTTTTTTTTGTATTGTTCTTATTTTTTGGGCGCTTTATGGTGTTCAACCCCTACACCCACAAGTGGACATGCAGTTGTGTTATTTTCTCTGTCTAGCGAGGTTAATATCTATTCTGCCATGATATTTTGTTAGTGCTTCAGTGTTGACATGATAGAAAATAGTTGCATGGAAAATAGTTCGAGAAGTACATGTGAAATTGCAATATCCATTGTTTTTTTGTTAAAATAAAACATATGCAAGTTGCACTTCTAAACCATGTATGGTGAAATGTGCCCATATGAAAATACATGTTCTTTATCCTCTACACAGACTGGTGTGACCACGATACAATTTGTCTTGTACTTGAGATATGATATGTACAACAAAGATACTACAAAATTAAATTATATTTCCATGTCTGGAAGCATATCTAGGTTGTTTTCCATTGAAAACCAAAATCTTGTATCGTGGGCACAATAGTCTGTGTAGAGGATAAAGAACATGTATTTTCATGGGTGGAAGCATATCTGGATACTTTGCCACGAAAAACCAAAAATCGTTTAGCTATGGCCATTCAATTTCATAATATTTTCTGGCTTGTAATATATTTTGGGCAGGGAAAAAAAATTACATATTTACAGCTTGTTGAAATAATGTAACTGCGAAAAGCATTCCTATTATCATTGGATTAAATATCCATTGCAAATTAATCATGTCATTATTATTATTATTGTTATTGGATTAATCCCCATTGTGGATTAATCATGTCGGTAATTGTATAAGGAACAAATCCCCTTTTGCGGATTGGTCATCGAACAATTACAAAGGGCAGAATAAGAAGTCAGCCCCAACAGTTATTATGGAAGACCCAGAATTAATTAAAGGTGGGCTTACCCACCCAGAGTGAGAGGTCAACCCTGCCAGTTGTGACCTTTCACACGTGCCAGTCTTGTATAAATAAGAGGCTAGTGCCTCACTTCAAACACACAACTCACTTGCCTATTCTCTTATGAGGCAAGCTGCAATTACCAGTTGGAGAGAGGGAGAAGAGTGGTGCATCTCTTGGAGAGGACTATCTGTATTGGTTTGAGTTATCTCTTGAACATTGTATAACCTATTTATGATAAGGAAGTTTTTGCTGGGTTTTCTTCCCTAGAGGGTTTCCCAGGATAAATGTTGTGTCTCTTGTGAATGTGTATTTCTCAGTGATCTTGTTCTTATGATGCTCTTATCTATTGAAATGCAAAGAACTATAATAATGGCATACACATAAACATGGTATCAGAGCCAACCTGAAGGAAGCATATTTCGCAAGAGGAAAAACGTCACTGTTGCCGTACCAAAAAATTAGGGTTTTGCAAAAGTGAATCTTTTCAGCTCCCTAACCACCTAGAAAGATGCGCCCTTCTCCAAGGATCATTTTGGCACTTAGAGCGCACCTTTTCAGTGGCTAGATCTCCCGAAAAGTGAAACCCTAGTTTTAAAAAGTACCAGAAAACTAGAAAACTAGAAAACCAGTGTACTAGAAGTACCAGAAGTACCAGAGTACCAGAAGTACCAGAAAACCAGAAGCACCAGTCTAGAAATCCACAGATCAAGTTTGAGGGGGTAAAAGTTGGATTTTTGAAATTTCCACTGCACCAACTAACTCGCCTCAACCTAGCGCATCTATCCCCTGGATTAGAATTTCAAAATTCAAAGTTTGAAAAATTAGGTTTTCCTCACAAAACCCTAAGTTGCAGTTGCAGTTGTAGTCTCAGAACCAGCTGCAGTTGCAGTTGCAGCCATAGAGCCAACTGCAATCACTCTTGAAGTTTTTGGTAATGATTACCACTACTACCAAATGAAGCCACTACCTACAAATGCTATCTGAGGTATGTACTCACATATGGTTAATGGTTAAACCCTAAAGAGTATTTGCAGGAGAAGGGATCTTTTGCCATAGATCTAGAAGGATCTCAAGATCCAACACATTCAGAGGAATGATGCAACCCAGGTGTGA
>ML782734.1:693787-706287 GCA_009831015.1 Picea engelmannii
ATGCATCTATTTGTTATGAAATTATCTTGATCAGTGTTGCATGTTGAAGCTATGATCAAATCATTAGAAGGATTAAAAGTTGATCATAGAGCTTATCCTCTAACCTAACCTTTTGTCAAGATAGCATATTTTCTTAGTACAACGGACAGGTTGAAGAAAGTACTCATCACTTGAGTGAAGGAGACCTGGAAGAAAAGAAAGCACTCACTCTTGAGGACAAGGCTCCAGGTTTGATTAATCAAGATTAAAAGGTACACATGACAAGCTAATGACTTTAGTTGAGATAGCAATCGTTGTAAAGTATTATACTTGATAACATGTGACAATACTTTGTCTGATATGACTAACACCTCCTCTAGGAGAAACCTCGTGTGTTAGTTTCAGATTGCCATGGAAGAATTCTTGGTCACAACACTAAGAGAGTGTTGACCTCATTTCGTATTGTATTTCTTACCTTTAATCTTTGCTTCAGATAAATTATAAGTAATAGCTCTAAAGGAGATACTGTGATGATTGTTCATGCTATTGCTTTATATTATTAAGAAGGATATTGTTCTTGCTTGTTGTTTTGTTGACCCTACTCCAGGTCACATGAGGAAGCTATAGCGAAGGTTGCAGAAAGCAACGTGCTAAATGAGAGATCATAAATGAAGCAATCATCAGTGGAAAAGAAGAAGGTGGGTCACTCAGAAGCTGCCATGACCCACGCTATTGAAGAATCCATGTGAACTCTAGAAGATTAGCTCACATCAACTACAAGATGCTACCATACATATGCAAAGTTGTCACAAGTTTACCAGAACTCAAGGTTGATCATGAAGGCGTATGCAATGGATGTGCACAAGGAAAGAATATCAAGAACCCTTTTCCAAAAAAAATAAAAAAATGGATAGCAAAGCAAAAGGAGTATTGGAACTCATTCATTCAAATGTATGTGGCCCAATGCCATCATCCTCCAATAATGGGTATGTATACTATGTATTGTTCATTAATGATTATTCTCGTAAAAGACCTGGATATATTTGAAGTATTCAACAAGATCAAGGAATTCAAAGCCTTGATAAGAGAACCCTTATGTAAGGAAGATTAAGATACTCAGGTCAGATAATGGAGGAAAATATACCTCAAAAGAATTCGTGAGTATTTGCAAGATGTTGGGATCAAGATCTCCAACAAAACGGTGTAGCTGAACGGAAGAACAGAACCATGCTGGAAGCTGTGAAGATCAAGATCTTCCTATGTGCTTATGGGCAGAAGCAGCAATGACAGATGTTTATGTGCAGAACTGATTGCCCCATAGTGCACTTGGGCTCAAGACACCGGAAGAGATGTTCACCAGAAAGAAGCCAGAGGTAAGCCATCTAAAAAATATTTCGCTATCCATTGCTTATTCATATACCTAAAGAAAAGAGAAACAAGCTGGACCCTTCAGGAAAGAAGGGAATATTTTTGGGATACTATGAGGTATCCAAGGCCTTCATAATCTATATACCTGGTCACTGCCATATTGAAATCAGCAGGGATGTGACCGTTGATGAAGATGCAACACTTAAGAAATCAAGAAGATGCCAGCTTAAAGAAATATATGAAGAGGAACCTGTAAATCCCAGGATTGTAGAATAAATGAGGGACGATCCCAGAGCTGTAGAACCAGTGAGGGAAGTCATAACTTCCCCTGATGAGGAACTTCTAGAAGACCATGATATAGTAGAAGTTCAAGAACCTCCTCAAATGATCTTCTCCCATAAAATAAAGCCTACTTGGGCAAGAGAGCTTATTCAAGATGGAAAGAAGTATGGTGTTCCAAAATGAACCTTGAGACAGGTGAAAATACCAAAGCCATTCTCCAGTTACACGGCTTTGATATGTGATCTCCCAGATGAAGAGCCTACCTGCTCTGAAGAAGCCATTCAGAGAAAAGAATGGGAAGATACCATGACAGAGGAACACCAATCCATAATGAAGAACTAAGTATGGGAAATAGTTCCCAGATCGAAGAATAAAGATGGGGTATCCTACAGATGGTTCTTCAAAATAAAACATGATGCTGATGGAAGTATTTAGATATATAAAGAAAGATTTGTCTCTCGTGGCTTTTCCTAGAAGTAAGGAATCGACTATGAAGAGACATTCACTCCTATGGCTAGATACACTTCGATTAGAACCATTATAGCTCTTGCTGCTAAAATGAAATGGAAGTTGCACCAGATGGATGTGAAGACAACTTTCCTGAATGGTGTTATCAAAGAGGAAGTGTATATAGAGAAACCCCAAGGATTTGAGGTTGAAGACAGGAAGTCTCATGTCTGTCGATTGAATAAAGCCTTATACGGATTGATGCAAGCTCCCAGAGCTTGGTGTGGCCGTATAGACAGTTTCTTGATGAGCTTGGGCTTTACCAAGAGTAAAGCAGACTCAAATCTCTACTTCAAGATTATGGATAATGAACCAGTAATATTATTACTGTATGTGGATGACTTATTCTTAACTGGAGAAGAAAATCTCATCATTGAATTTAAACAAAGACTTGCTGCAGAATTTGAAATGAAATACCTTGGTCTAATGCGTTACTTCTTAGGCCTTGAGGTATGGCAGAGTCCAGAGAGAATCTTCCTTAACCAAGGGAAGTACATGATCAAAATATTAAAGAGATTCAACATGCTAGAATGCAAGTCCATGAATACACCTATGGAAGCAAAGCTGAAGCTGTTGGTCGATACTTCGTCAGATTTGATAGATGCCACTCTGTACAAACAGATTATTGGATCACTGATGTACCTGACGAACACCAGACCAGACATCTGTTTTGTAGTGAACACCTTGAGTTAGTTTCTGGTAGAGCCCAGACGTGTTCATCTAGTGGCTGCAAAACATGTGATGAGGTACCTTAAAGGTACAATGGATTATGGTCTCAACTATGATGGAGATCATGACTTCACATTGAGTGGATATACTGATGTAGATTGGGCGGGAAGTGTTGCTGACAGAAAAAAAACTTCTGGATGTTGTTTCAGTTTGGGATCAGCTATGATCTCATGGCAGAGTAGGAAGCAATCCAGTATTTCTCTCAGAACATCGGAAGCAGAGTACATTGCCGCATGTTCTGCTAGCTGCGTAGCTATATGGCTTCGAAAGCTGTTGACAGGCCTATTTGATTTGGAGATGAGAGAAACCACGATTCTATGTGACATTCAAAGCTACATTAAAATGACAGAGAACCCTATGTTCCATGACAGGTCAAAGAACATAGAGATCCACTATCATTTCATCCGTGACATGGTACAGAGAGGAGCCTTGAAGCTTCAGTACATTAGCATGGATGAAGAGGTTGCTGACGTGTTGACTAAGCCTCTATCTCATGTAAAGTTTGAACACTTTCGAGATAAGCTTGGTATAGTCCGAAAGGACCCTCCCTAAAAGGGGGAGTAGATGTATTCCTTTCTTCTGACCTCATTGTTAGACGTAAAGCAAGACGAGTCATGCTTCTGACCTCGCTGTTAAACGTAAAGCATGACGTTGTGTGATCCTTTCTTCTGACCTAGTTGTTAGACGTAAAGCAAGATGAGTCATGCTTCTGACCTCACTGTTAGACGTAAATCATGACGCCGTGTGATCCTTGCTTCTAACCTCGTTGTTAGATGTAAATCAATATGAGTCATGCTTTTGACCTAGTTGTTAGATGTAAAGCATGACGCCGTTGATTCCTTGCTTCTAACCTAGTTGTTAGATGTAAAGAAAGATGATTCCTTGCTTCTGACCTCATTGTTAGACATAAAGTGAGATGTTGATGTGTTCCTTTCTTCTGACCTCATTGTTATACGTAAAGCAAGATGAGTCATGCTTCTAACCTCGTTGTTAGACGTAAAGCATGACACTGTGATTCCTCGCTTCTGACCTAGTTGTTAGACGTAAAGCGAGATGATGATATTACTTGCTTCTGACCTAGTTGTTAGACGTAAAGCAATATGTGACTGACACTGAGCTACCAGCTTAACCGCTGTGACATTGAGCTAGTGTAGTACTGTGATGTGTCAACCTAGTGCTGTGATAAGGTATCATTTTTATTGATACATATTTGATGCAGATGATGATATCATTCTTTCGAGAATGATGATGCTGCTGATGAAGAAAAATTATGATGACTCGTAAATGTGCTAGCCAATGTTTCAAGATGATATTGACAATATTGTCCTCCAGATGCCACTGATAATGCAGACCTCTCTCGCCTGATGCTGATGAAGAATACCCTTCTTGTTAAGGGGGAGTGTTGAAATAATGTAACTGCAAAGAGCATTCTTATTATTATTGGATTAAATACCCATTGTGGATTAATCATGTCATTATTATTATTGTTGTTATTGGATTAATCCCCATTGAAGATTAATCATGTCGGTAATTGTCTAAGGACCAAATCCCCTTTTGCGGATTGGTCATCGGACAATTACAAAGGGTAGAATAAGAAGTTGGGCCCAATAGTTATTATGGAAGACCTATAATTCATTAAAGGTGGGTTTACCCACCCAAAGTGCGAAGTCGGCCCTACCAATTGTGACCTTTCACACGTGCCAGTCTTGTATAAATATGAGGCTAGCACCTCACTTCAAACACACAACTCACTTTCTCATTCTCTTATGAGGCAAGCTGCAATTACCAGTTGGAGAGAGGGAGAACATTGGCGCATCTCTTGGAGAGGACTATCTGTATTGGTTTGAGTTATCTCTTGAACATTGTATAAGTTATTTATGATAAGGAAGTTTTTGTTAGGTTTTCTTCCCCTAGAGGGTTTCCCAGGATAAATGTTGTGTCTCTTGTGAATGTGTATTTCTCAGTGATCTTGTTCTTATGATGCTCTTATCTATTGAAATGGAAAGAACTATAATAATGGCATAAACATTAACACAACTATGGATGGAGAAGCACAAAGGTTCATGTTTTTTCCTATCTTTTGTTCTATTCGTTGAGTCTCATTTATTGTATGTACATATTACTTGTTCTCCGGTGCATACCAGCTTCCATTCATGTTCATTGTATTTTGTGCATTCCCACATTCAAACAAACAGAATAGCTAGATAAAACGATGGAGTCTCGACTGTATCGGTTGAAGAGGAGATAGAAAAGGTACATGCTTGTACTGTTATTTCAAATTGTGTTGTTTTGTATTTCATTTATTGTCTGTATATGTGTTCACCTAGTTTATTGTATGTAGATGTTGTGTACCTTCCTACATAATAACTTATCTTCATTACATGTCTTCCTGCATACTAACCTCCTTCATGTCCGTTGTATTTTTCCTGCATTGCTACATTTAAACAAACATAATGGTTGGGGAGGACGATGGACTCTTTGGCAGGAATGTAGACGAGAAGTTACAAAGGTGGATACCTGTACTCTTATTTCGTATTCCAGTGTTCAATATTTCATTTACTTTCTGTATATTTGTTGTGCTTGTTCTCCTACTTTGCACCCTTTTTTTTTTTGAAATATCATTTTTTTGGTTTAACTATATGTATATACTACGTATCTTTCTACGTATTCTCATGTGAATCGTATTTTGTTTTCTATTATAGTGGAATAAATAGAACTGTTTTTCTTTTTTTTACATGTATGTCTTCATACTAACTTGCCTTCATGTCCATTGTATATTCGGCGTTTCTACCTTGGAAGAAACAGGTTGGTTGGACAGGAAGATGAATTGTTCTATGCAACAATAGAGGGTTTTGTGGTACAATCTTCGAAAAGGTATACCAACTGTGCTGGTAAATTAAATATGCAAACTAGTTGGGGGCATATAGTATTAGACTAGAAAACGATGACTTGGTAGCAATGGGCCTTTCTTCCCTCCCCATTTCTACTTTTTCCATTTTCTATTATCCCTTTTTCTTTCTAATTTCTCTGCTTAGTGGTCTTTTTGAAAATGCCTTGTTGCGCCGGTTGGCGGACTAACGATTTCTCATTTATGGTCACGCTTATACCTTATTCCATACTTGCCCACTTTGTCAATTGCGGGTGCCGAGATGGCAAGTTCAAGATTGATCCCCTAGCTTCTGGGGGTCCGTGATATATAGATTGGCCATCATGCCCCGCCATCACTCCCTATTTATTGTTACACATTTTCCCTCATGTTTCCTGAGTATATTCCTTGACACCCTATTTCGCATTCCATCTCCTTCCACCCTGCATGTGACATTAATAACTATTATGGACATTATACAATGCATATGCTTGTTTAGTCCTTCTGATGTTCATCTTCACATGCTTGCATCAAAAAAAGTTGGACTAGTGACATGGCCATGAGCAGTCAGTCATCCCAGACATCAGCAGATCGAGAAGGCCAAAGGTAAATATGCATACATTATATTCCTAGTATGTTTACCAAACAAATATCCTCAGTTATTTATTCATCTATGGCATGGTGAATATGTTGATATCATCTGCAATACATGGTTTGTAGTTCACAAGAAGAATCAACAGGTACAAGTTAGACATCGAACATAGCACAAGTTCCACAAATTAAGAGGTGTGGTTGCAAAACTATGGCTCCATAGTTCATCAAAGCTATGCGTCTACTTGTAGATTTATGCCAGTGAAAAAATAATACAAAAACAAAATGCACACTACCATTCACTTTAGTTTTCCTATTCAAAAAATTTCACCAGGTCTAGAGTTGTAACACCCAAAGTACTATCAATAGAGGGCTTGAATAACCATTGAATTGGACAAGTGTTCATCAGGGACATAATGGTCGTCTATAGCACCTACTTGGACAAGGAAAACAAAACTAGATCCATTATGCGTGTTGACATGACAGACAAGGAGGCCATGATGATAGTCACACTGAATATTCCTACACAACGTGTCCAGAAACATGTAGAAAAGATATTGTCAGGTAATGGGATATCCATTACAAATTTTAATATATTTCCCAAAACAGTATATGACCGTGGTGATTGTGATCGGATTATTTCGCTCAACGAACCAAGTATTGTGGAAAAAAATCCCCATTGTTTGTTCAGGATATTGTTTCATCTTGGACACAACTATCAACTATCTTGCACAGAGCAGTGATATTTACCCAATCGGAACCATTGGTGTAGATGTCACACTAGCGATAAAACTTGGCTTGCAACACATTCTCCATATAAAGGATGGAGAGTCGGATAGAGACAAGGCAATGGTATTGTTTCCCATATCTAGTTTTGTCCTTTACTTTCACATGTGCATGTATCTCGAGTAAGTTACACAAATATTGCATTGTTTGATGTTGCAACTGCAATTGTTCAATACCTATTCAATTTTTTTTTCGTCAATGGAACAACAATTGCATAAAGGGCAGTTTCCACTTATGATCTTCAAAAATATAACAAAGAAAAGGGATGTTAGAGAAAGGATCTTTCACACAACCCAAGCAACATTTGTAACAAAGTTGTGAGCAGACATAGTAGAAGATCTGAAGAAACTAGCTAGCTCTACAACTATTGTGCATATAGTGCATATACATCCACATAATCATCCTCACTTTGCTTATACAAATATCCTTGACCAAATTTCTGTGGCTTGTTTTATTTTTTTTTACTTTTTTTAGGGAGGGGGGTGCAGTTGTGTATTATATTGTTCAATGTATTAATTCCTATGCTCGCATTTCCAGGTTGAATGTGTTTTGGTTGCAACGAATACGTACTCGAACCCCTTTGAGCCTGTATGTGTGAAATGCAACTCTCCTGCCTCTGCTTCCACTTTGATAAGTGATTATATGATTAATTGTCTATGATGCGGTGAAAAATGTCCATATATATATGGACATTGCCTCAATGATTTCATCCGAACCATGGGCAACACAACCGTGCATTGTACAATTAGGAAGCCTCTATTACAAGATGTGCTTCCTAGGTTGGTAGAATTGTTGTATGAAGCATACCTAAAGAAAAATGCAAGCAGTGTCTACATGCTGTGCGACTTTCAGATACACAACAATTTTACCTTAAATGAGGAAAATGCAATATTGCATATCGGCTGAAGAAGAAAAAAAAAACATATCAAGCTTTGGAAGGAAACAAAAATATCTCATGTGTCTCTGTAATATTTCTTCAACACCCAGATGAATGTTCGTTGGACTCGAGTACTTGAGATTGCATGCGCATAAGAATGTTCAGTGCAAAAATGGGAAGTATGGAAACAAACCCCATATATCCCATGGCCCCAGTTATTTTCTCGTGGGAACATATACCAGATGCAAGAGAAAACTAATCACACGACGTGTTTTCTTTGTATATCAAATTGTTTGATGCAAAGGTTGATGTGTGATGCTCTATGGAACCTTGTGGGATCTTGCTTACGGCCTATTTGGAGTTTAGTTGGTTCTTGGTTGTATGCTTCATCTGTCAATTTGTATATCATAGAACTCTGAGTGTTGTTTGGAGGACATGGAACAATAGAATTGCAATTTTTAGCCAGCTAGCCCGCAAGTCTGCCTGTCAATTTGTATGGCGCTATGACACAAATGTAGTATGTGGCTTGTTTTAACACTTTTTTCTGATCGATGAACTTTTTAAAATTAATCTCCTGGAATAATTTGAAATAAATGAATATATACTGTGTGAATTCCAATTGTGCTATCATATCAACAAGAGGCCCTTAAAATTCAAATTGGTCGTTGTTATGCTTGCGGTGATAGAATTTAAAAAAGATTTGTTTTGTTTCCTTCATTTTTTTTAAAATGAGAGATTTAACATCCTTTAATAATTTTATGTAATTAAATTGTATAATATCAATATTTAATATTAATGATTTAGTATTTGAAAACAATGTTTTTAGATAATGTTAGATAGTTGATAGGGATGACCATCCGTAAACAATCACAATCTTCAGCTCGCCAGTCCTAGAGTCCGTCTGTCAATTTGTATATCGTGGAACTCCAAGTGTAGTTTGGAGGACACATAACAATAGAAGTGCAATGTTGAGCCAACCATCCCACAAGTTTGCCTATCAATTTGTATATCGTGGAACTCTGGGTGCTATTTGTAGGACACAGAACAATAGAGGCCCAATTTTGAGCATGTCAGCCCGAGAACCCGCGATCCAAAAAGTGGATAAGTATGGAATGAGGGATCCGTACATGCTCTATAAAATCTCATGTCCATACTTTATAAAAGTACATATTTAGTATGTATTACTTGTTTCTCGAAAAATTTCTAGGTGCGGAAGTTGGCGAATACACATGTTCAGATTTCCACTTACTTTTATATCACCAACCAGACCGACCGCTTTCCCGTTTCATATTGTACAAAATTTTTGGATCGCGAGTTTCCAAATATATGGGTTTTTCTTTTAAATAAGATATTTAACATCCTTTAATAAATTTATGTAATTAAATTGTACAATATCAATATTTGATATTAATAATTTAGTATTCAAAATAATGTTTTTAGATAATGTTAGATAGTTGATAGCCTTGGAGTCTGTGTGTCAATTTGTATATCACTGAACTCCGAGTTTTGTTTGGAGGACACAAAACAATAGAAGTGCAATGTTGAGCCAACCAACCCGTGAGTCCGCCTGTCAATTTGTATATTGCGAAACTCTGGGTGCTATTTGTAGGACACAGAACAACGGAGGCCCAATTTTGAGCTCGAGAACCCAAGATCCAAATAGTGGCTAAGTATGGAATGAGGGATCCGTATATGATCTATAAAATCTCATGTCTATACTTTATAAAAGTACATATTTAGTATGTATTACTCATTTCTCAGAAAATTTCTAGGTGTGGAAGTTGGTGGATACATGTGTTCAGATTTCCACTTACTTTTATATCACCAACCCGACCAACCGCTTCCCCGTTTCATATTGTTCAAAATTTTTGGATCGCGAGTTTCTAAATACGCGGGTTTTTCTTTTAAATAAGATATTTAACATCCTTTAATAATTTTATGTAATTAAATTGTACAATATCAATATTTAATATTAATAATTTAGTATTCAAAATAATGTTTTTAGATAATGTTATATAGTTGATAGCCCTGGAGTCCGTGTGTCAATTTGTATATCGTGGAACTCCGAGTGATGTTTGAAGGACACAGAACAATAGAAGTGCAATGTTGAGCCAGCCAACCCGCAAGGCTGCCTGTCAATTTGTATATCACGAAACTCTGGGTGCTATTTGTAGGACACAGAACAATAGAGGCCCAATTTTGAGCCCGCCAGCCCGAGAACCCGCGATCCAAAAAGTGGCTAAGTATGGAATGAGGGATCTGTACATGATCTATAAAATCTCATGTCCATACTTTATAAAAGTACATATTTAGTATGTATTACTTGTTTCTCAAAAAATTTCTAGGTGCAGAAGTTGGTGGATACATGTGTTCAGATTTCCACTTTTATATCACCAGCCTGACTGACCACTTCCCCGTTTCATATTGTTCAAACTTTTTGGATCGCAAGTTTTCGAATACATGGGTTTTTCTTTTAAATAAGATATTTAACGTCCTTTAATAATTTTATGTAATTAAATTGTACAATATCAATATTTAATATTAATAATTTAGTATTCAAAATAATGTTTTTGGATAATGTTAGATAGTTGATAGCCCTGGAGTTTGTGTGTCAATTTGTATATCGCAGAACTCTGAGTGCTATTTGTAGGACACGAAACAATAGAGGCCCAATTTTGAGCCCACCAGCCCGAGAACCTGTGATCCAAAAAGTGGCTAAGTATGGAATGAGGGATCCGTACATGCTCTATAAAATCTCATGTCCATACTTTATAAAAGTACATATTTATTACGTATTACTTGTTTCTCGAAAAATTTCTAGGTACATAAGTTGGCGGATACACGTGTTCATATTTCCACTTACTTTTATATCACCATCTCGACTGACCGCTTACCTGTTTCATATTGTACAAACTTTTTGGATCATGAGTTTCCGAATATGCAGATTTTTCTTTTAAATGAGATATTTAAGATCCTTTAATAATTTTATGTAATTAAATTATACAATATCAATATTTAATATTAATAATTTAGTATTGAAAATAATGTTTCTAGATAATGTTAGATTGTTGATAGCCCTGGAGTCCATCTGCCAATTTGTATATGGCGGAACTCTGAGTGTTGTTTGGAGGACACGGAACAATAAAAGTGCAATGTTGAGCCAGCCAGCTCGCAAGTCTGCCTGCCAATTTGTATATCGCGGAACTTTGGGTGTTATTTGTAGGACACAGAACAATAGAGTACCCGCGATCCAAAAAGTGGCTAAATGGAATTTGGGATCCGTACATACTCTATAAAATCTCATGTCCATACTTTATAAAAGTACATATTTAGTATGTATTACTCATTTTTTGGAAAATTTCTAGGTGCGAAAGTTGGCAGATTCACGTCTTCAGATTTCACTTACTTTTATATCACCATCCCAACTGACCGCTTCCTCGTTTCATATTGTACAATTTTTTTTGTCTAATTAAATTATACAATATCAATATTTAATATTAATAATTTAGTATTGAAAATAATGATTTTAGATAATGTTAGATAGTTGATAGGGATCACCATCCGTAAACAATCACAATCTTGAGCCCGCTAGCCTTGGAGTCCGTCTGTCAATTTGTATATTGCGTAACTCCAAGTGTTGTTTGGAGGACACAGAACAATAGAAGTGCAATGTTGAGCCAGCCAGCCTGGAAGTTCGATTTTCAATTTGTATATCGCAGAATTGTGGGTGCTATTTGTAGGGCACGGAACAATAGAGGCCCAATTTTGAGCCCGCTAGCTCGAGATCCTGTGATCCAAAAAGTGGATAAGTATGGAATGTGGGATCTGTACATGCTCTATAAAATATCATGTCCATAATTTATAGAAGTACATATTTAGTATGTATTACTCGTTTTTTGGAAAATTTCTAGGTGCGGAAGTTGGTCGATTCACGTCTTCATATTTCACTTACTTTTTTATCACCAACCCAACCGATTGCTTCCCTGTTTCATTTTGTAAAAAAAAATTGGCTCACGGTTTTCCGAATAGGCGAGTTATCAGATAGGCGGGTGTTGAGTGCAATCTATGTCGTATAAATTTTCAACGATTTAATGTCAACCAGGAGCTCGTAAGCTTATGATGATGCCAACAAAATATATGCAGGAGTAGGCATCTAACTCTAATCTAAGAAAATTCAATCAAATTCTAACTCTTACATAAGACTTAGTTGTTGTAGGCATGAAAACACTAGCTCCCATTCAGGAGGTCTTCTCGGAATGTTTCAAATAACCCATCAACAATCAAGATCATCAAGTAAACACTCATTTATTGAAAATAAATACTCTTAAAAAGACTTAGTTGTTGTAGGAATGGACACACTATCTCCCATTCAGGAGGTCTTCTTGGAATGTTTCAAATAACCCATCAACAATCAAGATCATCAAGTAAACACTCATGCATTGAAAATAAATACTCTTAAAAAGGCTTAGTTGTTGTAGGCATGGAAACACTAGCTCCCATTCAGGAGGTCTTCTC
>ML782734.1:738639-755196 GCA_009831015.1 Picea engelmannii
TATATAGTACATTTTGCACTGAAAACTTTCGAGACATACAATTTGACCATCGGGTCCTCACGTCTCATGTGGAACTATTGTCACCCCATTTTGAAGCGCACCCGTCTGCTTTCCATACTTTGCCATTTCTTCGAATTTCTTCCGCAGATCGTCGGGTTGGCAGGTTCAAGAAATATCCAATTCCTAATCATTGTTTCATGTGCCCACTCCCTTTTTCAATTAGCAATTAGCAATTATATATAAGATCTTATTTCTAGGTATGCAATTAGCAAGCATTAATTCTACACTAGGATTTGAGGAAATCTCCCATTAATACGCATAAAACCAAAATTTTTGGATGGTTATATTATCCCTTCCGAGTGTTAATTTCAAACATGATGGAATGTCAGTTGCGCGTCGTCAGGTTGGTCTGTTCACGAAATCTTCAATCTTCAATTCCGAAAATGAGCTCGATCGATCGTTTCCCGCCATCATACTTAGCTCCTTTCCCAGAATTCCACAAATATACAAACTGACTGTTGAACTGCCCCATCATGTTGTCTTCTGTTTTACACATTTTGCAGTAAAAAATTACGATACATAAAATTTGACCGTGGAACACTCGCCTCTCTTGAGTATCCCCCGTAACCTTATTTTGAATCCCGTCTGACCACTTTTCAAACCTTGCCATTCATTCCTTTCTCTCCCCCGTCTCTGTGACCTTCACACTTGTCTATAATAAAAAAAAATTGTTTTAATATATGTATATATATATCTTGTTTCTAAATATGAAATTACTGACATTTAATTTTAACAACTCATCGTGTAGGAACTGTATAGATTTTCATTGATGGGTGAAAGGCTCAAGGAGATATCCTATTAATACACATTGAACCAAAATTTGCGGGGGGTTATATTATCCCTTCCGAGTGTTGATTTCAAAATCATGAAATGTCGTTCGCACGTCGTCGGCTTGGCACGTTCACGAAACCTCCAATCCTTAATTGCTCTTCATCGTACCCACCACCTCCGCACTTCTAAATATGCAATAAGTAATATTTACTGCTAACACTTCATCATGCACCACCCATACATATTTTCATTAACCGATGAAAGGATCGTGGAGCTTTCCTCTTCATAAGCATTTAACCAATATTTTGCGGAGAGTTACATTATCGGCTCCAACTGCTCATTTGAACCATCGTCTAGAGAAAACCAACATTTTCATAAACCTATGGCATCAACTCGACAACAGTTCTGTGGAGATATAGTGAACATCTTCGGGCACAAGGACCAAAACTTCCAGTGGTCTAGGTCATATTCTTATTACTCAACCCCTACCACCCAAAACCAAGTAATTTGGACCTCTAGGATTGCTTGTGCAGGCTGTGTGTTGAAGGAAAATCTCCCTACGGACAGGTAGATCTCCTCTTGAGAGCTAGACTCTTAACTCTTAAGACAAAAGATGCTTATCATGGACACTGAATTCCTTTTAGATCTAAATAAACTAATGTATGAGGAGGAAGGAAAAAAGAAGTACCTTTTACCGGTGTTTGTCCCTGCATGGTCCGAGTTGAGCTCCAATCTTTCACTCCTCGATAAGCCCTGTAGACAAACAAAAGTACAAAAAACTTCCTACTCTACTGAGATCAGTTTGAAACAGATCTATCTATTAGAGACAAGTTCATGTGAGATTAAGCACAAACTAGAAAGAAACAGGTCAAGCATATTATATTCATGAGAACAACAACGAAGGAAACTTACAACCGTAGATGCGAGTACAACAGCTTCATCAAGTCCTCCTTGTCTAACCCTTGCTCAAAAAGACCCACGATCAAAATGACAATAACTTCACTGATTATTCTCCTCCACTTCACTATGTGTTTCCTATGAGATCATAGGTTTCATGCCTCTAATCATTCCCCCTTTTCACCATGAGAGGGCCTGCTTATATAGGTTTAGAGAGGCCCAACCACTTGAGATATCCTTGGGGTAAGTTGAGGATTTTCCTCCTTCAGTTATGGATCCTCCTTAAGATCATGGCTTGACAAATGATTCAAATCTAACTTCCTTCAGAGATTGAAGAGATCGTTTCCTCATTCTTCTCAACAAACCAATTTTTGCCCAGAATAGGTAGCGCTCCCCCAAAAGGGGCATCAGAGCGCTATAACGCTCCCTAAAAATGCATAGGGGGTGCCATCACTCCTAATAGTAGCAACACTCCTCAAAAATGGTAAACAAAGCATTATAATGCTCCCTAAGAGTGTATAGGGGAGCGCCAACACTCCTAACAGTGGTATAGGGCAGCGTTCTCCTCTTAAACTCAATTTTAGTGGTTCTTTCAAATGGCAAGAGGTTCATAACCCTGTTAACCCATTCCTCTTCTTCCAAATCAAATGTTTTAGGGGTTTCAAGTGTCCTTCTGATGTCGTTATAAGCATGACATAGGAATTATGACAATATCCTTTTTCTGACATTTGCGACACTTGTGACCAAAATGTGACACTTGTGACACTTGTAATTATGACACTTGCGACACTATCGAAGTGAGTAATTTTGATGTATAATAGATTGCCCCCCAAAGTATGAAGTTAGAAGACAAGAACTGATAACTGAAATGCTTTGCAAACTTTCAAGCAAGGGTATAGATGCAGAGAACCTAATAGAAGTTGCACACAAACATCCAACAAATATTATGACATGTTTCAAACCCAAGGCAGGCATACCTATGCTTGGGTGATAAAGACTTGCAATATATGGCCGCCATAAAATACACTGTGGATCCATAATTGTATTGATAAAAGGTATAGCCACCGAGGATACAATGTGGATCTATACTCCTATGACCTGAACTAGTCGTAGCCACGAAGAATACACAATGGATCTATGAGATGACAAGACATAGCCACGACCAATACAAAGTGGATCTATGTAACAATATATGTGTCATTGTTCAAAAGAAACTCTTTCGCAACCTGGGAAAAGTACATATAAGATTGATGACTTAACCCAGGGTATTCTTACTGATCCCAATGTAGTATGAATCTAACCATGTGAATAGATGTCCTGATGTTGAACATGGCAGAAACCACTTGATTACTGGTCAATGATGTAAATTGTTAACAAGCGCGAGGGAGATCACCATTGATGTCAATGATTCCCAAGGTACTCTAGTACATTCCAACGAATGTAAATGGATGAGATGAAATCGAACATCCGTGGAATCATCCGATCATAGGTCAATGATGTAAACCCACTGTCGAATGTGAGGAGGCCTGCCATTGAGGCATGCAGGTCCCAAACTACTAATTGGTTTCTAAGTCTAGTTCTTGGATAATGTGTTGAAGTCAATAGGAATAGACTCGTTGAAGGAGGGCCTTGATGTATCTCCCATCAATGACATGAAACAGACACAGAGATGTAATTGGTAGATCAAATGAACATGGATTGACATGGGTATTAAGACAATATATTTTTTATGGTTGACTCTCGAGGCGGATACTTTCCTTGAACATTGAGGCACAACAGCAGAAACATGACATGGACCAAAACATAATGATGCAGTGGATACTGTGGCTTGCGTTGGGTGACCTAAAGGAGTAAGAAAATATCAGACGATTGGTTTAGTGCAGAGGTTCAATGGATTAAGATGTGCACAAAGACAAAGTGCTATGTTCAAGGGCAACTCTAAGAGTTACTTGGTAATGTTCTCAAAAACTGCTTGGCTTGCTTCTTTCAATTTTTCCCCCATCCAGATAGATGAGTACCTCTTTTTGATTTAATGAGCCCGAGGAGGGTAAAACATGCTCGATATAACTCACCTTAGGTAAGTTCATCTTCCTTTGTTTAACAAACTGGAATAAGTAAGGGTTCAGTCCCGTATGGGCCTGTCGATGTTTGTTTTAACGAGTCCAAAGATAGAAAACTTGAAGGTTTTTCATGATTATAGAGTCTGGAAAAACACTTAAAAGAGAACTCTCTTAGTTCCTTTTTCGTAAAGTAGTCGGATGAAACCAAAAAAGAGATAAACTATCTCTCAACAGACGTTTTCTTCAAATACTTTAACGAGTGTGAAGAGAACAAGGTCGCTCGGCAAACTTTTCATGTTTAGAGAGTCTAAAAAGAACTTAAAGATGACTCCAGTGTTGTCCTTTTTCATAATGTTAGTCTCCTGAGGCAGAAAAAGAGATAAATTATCACTCGAAAGATGCCCTTTCAAACCTTTTAATGAGTGGGAAAGGAAGCAAGATCACTCGGCAATCTTTTCATGTTTAGAGAGTCTGAAAAGAGCTTAAAGGAGACTCCAAGGGGTTCCTTTTTCGTGTATCCATACAGGTCCGAAAAAAAGATAAAAGTCTACCCGGATGCATTCTCATGTATTTACAAGAATGAGAAATAACAAAGACTAAGCTCGGTATGCCCCCAACTTGAAAGCTAATGGTTTAACTCCAGAAAGATCATCAAAGGCTGGAGACATGCCCTCCAAGCTTCAATTCATTCACCGGCTTTGAGGTTGTCACCAATTTCTCTACGAGATGAGAAAAAGGAGAAGGGTGGATGAAAACAAGGTTCAAGAGAGGTGTCTGTTTCATTTTTTAATGAGTTTGACACAGGAAAAGAACTATGCTCAGGGCTTCTGTTTCATTTTTTAACGAGCTTGCCGCAGAGAAGAGAAACTATGCTCGTGACTGCTTCTTGATCATAGCTTCCAAGAGGATAATGCTCTGGAAGGATACCATGTTAAGGGACAAAACTTGGTCATGGCCTCCAGGAGATCTTCGCTGGATGAAATATAATCACTTGGGAAGGAACACATGTCGAGGGTCGTAATAGGAGTAAGGAGATCATGCTCCAATAATCCTACTGAAGAAATCACCATGTCCACTACCGGATCCAAATCATCGGAAGTTGAAATCATGGGAGATGATGAAAAATCAACACCAGGAGGGGAGATAGAGCATATATCTTCCTGAATTTCTTCATGAGGGTGAAGAAAAGAGGATCGATGACGGTTATTATGCCAAGGTAACTTGTCAATGTGAAACATTTCTGGAATAGATTCATCAAAAGGAAAAATTGGGGAAATGCAATCAATTTTCGATGACAAGGAACTCAATTGTGATTGCATCGAGGAATGGTCGGGTGCCAATAGATGTTGTTCATTTGACGAGGGAGAAGCATATTGGATAAAAACGTATGATGGTTCGGCTGGACTAAGTGGCATGATGTCACCTAGTGAATCGAATTCCAATGGACAAGGTACAATCCAAGGGTCAGATGATTCCAAAGATTGATAAGCCACAGTCGAAATCATATCGATGGTGGAAATATGATGTGTATTCAGTGGAAGTGTTGTAGGGAAGGTACCCATGAGGCTAGAATCTTTCAGTAATCCAACACCAATGCTTTCATACGTGATCTTGTGATCTCCCAAGAAAGGAATATTGTTGGTGGTGGGAGCGCGAGCATTGGTCATGCAGAAATCCAACTGATCAACAGTGACAATTTTTCCATGATGAGGAAATTGGACACATCGAAAAACTGATGAGGCAAGGATAGTCATAGCATAAAACCAACTTCTTCCAAGTAACAAGTTGTAATCCAGGGGAGCATCAACCACCTCGACATCAACAATAATAGTTTTGCCACCCAATTGGATGGGCAAGGACTGTAAAATCCCATGGGAATGAAGACCATGCCCATCGAAGGCGTGTAACATCATTGGGGATTTTTTAAGTGTGGGTGATTTTAAACCTTTCCAACATGCTAAAGACATGACACAAGTTGAGGCTCCCTCATCCAAAATAGTTCGATGGATTTGTTGATTGTGAACAACAACATCAACTTGGAAAGCAAGTTGGTGGGAGAGTCGAGATGCATAATTTTCCAGGTTAAACATGATATGTTTGGATGACTCAGGATCAATAGTGCCAAGAGTGGCCAAGAGCATTCTACGTTGACTGGAGCAGTGCTGTAGAAATTTTAACGCAGACATAACACACGGTGCTTGAGCCAAATCTTCAACAATGTTGTAGTTCTGGGCAGCACGTGAACTAGGATTAAAGGTGGCTTTGTGTATCGTTCTCTTAGGAGGGCGTAAGATAGATTTGAACGTGGGTTTCTCAATCCGAAGTGGTCTAGAGGGAGGATTAACCGATGGAAGACTAACGGAGGACGATGATGGATCTGGTAAAGTACCAGTACCGTTAACATCTTTTCCTTTATCAGGGTTACCTGGTTTGTCATATGTCTTAGAGAGAGCGGTCAAATTAATTCCATTAAACATATAAATATGTGCACTTGATAAGGCCTCATCATTAGGATGGCTAGAACTACCCCCAGGAGAGGGATTTTCAGCAACCATGGATTGCTGCTGTGGAAAAGGCTGAGTAAGCACAACGGGTTGTGACTTTCCTTGGAAAATTTTGGCCACTTCATTGCAAAGTGGACAATCTCGAGTGTAGTGATCGTCACCACAAATGATACACATGAATTTCAGTTTCCGTTATGGTTTCTTTTCGGTAGCAGGTGTTTGATTTTTTGGTTGTTCATTATTATTTTTTGATTTATTCTTTGTCTTCTTCTTACCTCCAGATTATTGTGAAGGGGCAGATTGAACTACATTCACCTCAGAGATCTGAGTTTGGGGGGAGGTAGAGGAGAGTGTGGTCGATTGGCAAAAAGATTGAGTTTTGATGGAACCGATAACACCATCTGCATGAGATGAGGATGATGGTTTAGATGGATTGGTATTAGCTCAAGCAGCATTCAAAAGAAAATCATACAAAGTACCAGATTGGGAATAAACCAAATCTAAATACTGAGCTTGAGCGATGGATTGTTCCTCTATGACCGCACCACCCATAGCGACATCGCGAGCGATCGGGGGTAACAGTGATTTAGTAAACCATTCTGCCAATAGTATGTCAGGAATGACTGCCTTGATCATCCTTCGTCATCGCCTCCACTCATGAATATGGTCAGAGATATGCACGAAGTTAGTTTGATGAATGGAGGTCAAGAGTTCAGTACCCGTCTCGTAGCGAATAGGAAGTTGAAAGTACGTGAGGAAAGACATGGAAAGGGAATTGAAATCATGAAAAGAAGCACGTGGTAGTTCAATATACCACTTTGCTGCCGAACCGGTAAGCATTCGCTGGAAAAGATGCAAATGTACAAAATCATCCATGAGGGAGTTTGATGAACACCACAAATGGAAATTCATCACATGGTTGTTCGGATCTTCACTAGGGTTTTCATCAAATTTTAGAATATCAGAAGGAAGTTTAGCTGGAATGACTGGCCAAACCGGTGAATGAGAAATAGGATCATTAGTTAACCGAGACAAGTTTGGGAGATCCAGAGTCGCAAGGAAAGGTAGCTGTCGGTTAATTTGCGAATGATACTAGTGTGGCATAGGAACACCAGTAGGACCATAAACTGGGTTAGGTGGATATTTGTAACCAGTAGGTCCTCCTACATATGGTTGTTGTTGGCCAGGATAAGAAGGATTCAATGATGAATGAGAAACATTTGCATAACCCAGTGGGTTCTGAACATTATAGGCTGGGTGATTTATTTTCCCGTGAGGAGGATAAACATTTTTCCCTTGAGAATGGTAAGGAGTAGATCCTGGAGGTGGATACACATTAGACCCATGAGGAGGATAAGACTATGGTCCCGGAGAACTCCAGGTGGTGTTTGGGATGCTTCCCAGATAAGATTGTCCGTAAGATGTTCTGGAAGGAACATGATTGGATACTCCTCCTAGTGGGTTATTATATGAGTGCCCCCCAACATGGGGTTGAGTAAAAGTTCCTCCTGAAGATACTCCCTAGAATTGTGAAGGGTTTCCATCAAATCAAGGTTCCCCCCCTGCCAGCGGTGGATTTATGACCGGGGTATGACTGGAAAACAGAGGTTTCCCTCCAGGAGGAGCATGAAAAGGGGGTTGTCCACCAGGAGGGGTAGGTTGACCATGGAAATGTAGTCCTCCAAGAGGGAAAGGTTCGTTAGATGGTGGTTTCCCTCCAGTAGGTTGTGTTGGGCTAGCAAAGGTCTGCATTATCGGGTGAGAAGATGTCCCAGCAGGATCATGTGGAACATGTGGAGCTGTAGAGTAAAAGATTGTAGAAACGGGGGTAGAGATTGAAGTGCCTTGGAGATGAGTAGAGGTGATGAGTCCAGCATTAGGATGGACTTGTGTTGGTGTAATAGTAGGGTTAATAACCTGATCGATTGGGTGATTCATGGTTTGACCGGATGGTCCTGTTTCATTAGGAGGGTCATGAGGATGAAAAGGATATCAAAAAGATTCGAAATGTTCATAGAGATCGTGTCCCAATGAAGTCCTCCATACAAAATGAGTAGGTGTGAGATTGGTATCTACTGCGGTGTTAGGACGAACATGAGTCCTATACTCATCACCAAAGATTGGTTCTCTGGATCCCATATATGTTTCGATAAAAATCCTCTCCGGTAATCGTGGGACCTCTTCGTCTATGACGTTCCCAAGGGAGTCTAAACAAACTAAAAGTGGTTCGATAGGGGTTATCGACATAGATGTAGTGGGATTTTCAACCATGACCAAAGCGCCTTCTGAGTTATCTAACAGAGGAGCAATAGCACTTCTAGTGTCGGATTGATTTTCTACCTCTTTACGGTAGTTGTCTTCTGGAGGGTTAGGAGTTAAGGGTTGATAGCCTTCCGGAGGAAGTCCTTGCATCCTAGGTGATCGACGAAGACCTTTATCGTCTACAGGCTCAATTGTGGAGAATAATAGAACACACTAAAAAACTAGGGTCAACTAACAAAAAGAAACAACATACGCTAATAAAATCTAGGAATCAACCAAGCAAACAAAACTTCTCTCGATGATCGTACTAGTTGGTGATGAAATCCAATGTCACATGATCAAGTCCAGAAGGGGATAGGATATTGTGGAATAGTTACAATGGAGACCTGCTTAACAGACTTTCACCTCGGTGAAAGCTTCCACGCAGTAATTGTGGATTTAGCCTCCAAGGAGCTCGAGTGAGTTTGACCAATGTATGTTCCAGTTACAGTGAGACTTCCCATCACCTTGTGTAAGTACCTAAAGATTATGGCAATTAAATACACCAATTCACAGTGAGTCCCTGGGCGGGTACAGTCGACAGTCCATCTGAAACGTATGGGTAGGATAACAAGTCTAAAATCAACTCAAGAGGCTCCCACACATAATCGTGGGTTTACCTCCAAGTGACCCCCAATATACGATCCGACCACTACAAACAGTTGAACCACGTAGGGATAATCTTCGTAATTCGCCCAAATGCAACCTCGTGCATAACCCCTATGTGAGAGGGGGATCCCAGAAAACCAATATGACAATTGGATTTGACTCTCCCTAGCTCAGGATGCTAATGTTTTTTTTGAAAACTTTGGAGAGTATTACTCACATCCTAATCCAAAGTGCTACCCCTAGTCTACTGTTGGTGGAAGATCCTAAAAACAAAAAATGTTCTAGATAGTTTTTAATCAGCGTTCATTTTAAAACCGTTCTTTACTCAAAGGGTGTATGAAAGTGAAACTGATGGAATGATGACTCAATTCCCAAAAATATGAATAAAATATGACAAGCAATCATTTATTTTCAATGAACGCCTATTTAAGGGAAAGAGAAAGAGTCGTTTTCACTATCAAACACTAATATGGAATGTCCTCAATCAATTTGTTCTCAATCGAATGCAATGCAATGCTGAAACATTTCAGAAATGCCTTCTAATATGAAAACCAATCAATAATATGTATTTTTATCGTTTGTATGCGAATGATGATTAATTCAATGCAAAAACTTCTCTTGCCAACTATCCTTTTAGATCAAGGAGATTCAGACAAGCATAAGCAGATTTCGCACAAACAACACACCCTTTTGCTATGATTGAAACAAGAAGAAAAGAGAAAACAAAAGATAACAAAGAAAATCAAACAATTCACACAAAAGATAGAGATTTAAGAACAATGACCTCAAAGAACCAAATGAGATGATTCACAAATTTATGATGCCCTTCACCAGAGTTCTTATTGAGTCGGATAAGAGAGAAGACAACAACGGATTGATTCCAAGTTCTCAACAACAGAAAAACTCAAAATAAGGAAGAAGGCCACAAAATTTGAACAACAAAGTTCTTATTTCTCAAAATAAAGGATGTCAAAGGTCAATAGGAAGAAGCATTTAATCACAAAGAGGCTCAGTAAGTGAAAAAACAGAGACTGAATCTCAGAAAATGCAATTCTGGAAAGGATTTTTTGCAAAGAGAGGCTGGTGCTCTAGTGTAAGGGGCACCAGAGAATTATAACGCTCTGTCTAAGGCTTTCAGGAAGTGTTGGTTCCCTTCTAACAAGGTAGGGGAGCGCTAGTGTCCTAAAACCAAGAAAAAAGTCCAAAAAACCCTAAAACTCAGTGGAATTTTGGCATTCAGAGTATGTGTGATGGAATAAGGATTCAATCGATGTATAAAATCAAACATACAGGGTGAAAAAGGGGTACGACAAGGTCTATGAGGAAAACCAAAACTAAAAAGTTTCGATCCATCCCCAATGGAGTCGCTAATTTCTATTGAAGGAAAATCTCCCTGCGGACAGGTAGATATCCTCTTGAGAGCTAGACTCTTAACTCTAAAGACAGAAGATGCTTATCATGGACACTGACTTCCTTTTAGATCTAGATAAACTAATGTATGAGGAGGAAGGAGAAAATAAGTACCTTTTACCGGTGTTTTTCCCTGCACGGTCCGAGTTGAGCTCCAATCTTTCGCTCCTCGATAATCCCTGAAGACAAACAAAAGTACAAACAACTTCCTACTCTACTGAGATCAGTTTGAAATAGATCTATCTATTAGAGACAATTTCATGTGAGATTAAGCAAAAACTAGAAAGAAATAGGCCAAGCATATTATATTGATGAGAACAACAATGAAGTAAACTTACAACTGTAGATGCGAGTACAACAGCTTCATCAAGTCCTCCTTGTCTAACCCTTTCTCAAAAAGACCCACGATCAGAATGAAAATAACTTCACTGATTATTATTCTCCACTTCATTGTGTGTTTCCTATGAGATCATAGGTTTCATGCCTCTAATCATTCCCCCTTTTCACCATGAGAGGGCCTGGTTATATAGGTTTAGAGAAGCCCAACCACTTGATATATCCTTGGGGTAAGTTGAGGATTTTCCTCCTTCAATTATGGATCCTCCCTAAGATCATGGCTTGACCAAGGATTCGAATCCAACTGCCTTCATATATTGAAGAGATCTTTTCCTCATTCTTCTCAACAAACCAATTTTCGCCAAGAATAGGTAGTGCTCCCCCAAAAGGGGCATCAGAGCGTTATAATGCTCCCTAACAATGCATAGGGGGTGCCAACACTCCTAACAGTAGAAACACTCCTCAAAAAGGGTAGACAGAGCGTTATAACGCTCCCTAAGAGTGTATAGGGGAGCACCAACATTCCTAACAGTGGTATAGGGGAGCGTTCTCCTCTGAAACTCAATTTTAGTGGTTCTTTCAAATGGCAAGAGGTTCATAACCCTGTTAACCCATTCCTCTTCTTCCAAATCAAATGTTTTAGGTGTTTCAAGTGTCCTTCCGATGTCGTTATAAGCATGACATAGGAATTATGGCAGTATGCTTTTTCTGACATTTGCAACACTTGCGACCAAAATGCGACACTTGCGACACTATCGAAGTGAGTAATTTTGATGTGTAGTACTATGTCCCTGAAGTTTTTGACTATAAGGAGATGGTCTCTTGGTGCGCCGATAAATTTATTTCAGAAAAAATAATTATTCCACTGCGAGACCGCTCTTCTATTTCTTTGTCACCTTAGGTCTTCCGCCAGATGTTAAGATTACCAGAGCCAACATTGACGTTCATAGGAGAAGATTGAAAACAGTTCCTAGCAAAGAATAATAACGGATTGGACCTCTTGCCCCATTTATTGGAAGACCCGATTGTAGTTCCTAAAGATATCACAAGCTTGCAGGTTGGTTCATTTAGAAATCCATTCTGTGAAATTGCTTGGTTGTTTACAAGATTAATGGGACAGGAGTCCATAACAACTGTTTCCTAGATGTCTCTTTATATTTTGTATTTCACAGTCAAGGAATAAGCCATTTTTTATTGGGGCAAGTTAATTTCCCATGAAATCTGTTCCCAATTGTCAAGCTTCAAAAGGGAAAAGAAATTTTATATGTTATCCTACTTAGTTTTTGTGATAGCACATTGTTGCCAGTTTCCAGAACTGTCTCTGTCCAAGAATGTCAACTGGGAATTCGACCCAGTAATTTTTTGGTACCAGGCCTTGTGGAAGCACAAGGCTTCCCACTTTTTTTATGAGGTTTTTAATAGCTTCGTGTCTGTTTTCAAAGTTTTGTTGTTAGGAGAAGTTACTCCCCTCATATCCGAACATGCAACCAGTTTTTTGGATAGGAAGGGGACACATGAACATTTGGATAATTACATTGTGATAAGGATTTTTGGTCCAGGGAAAAACTTGCTCTCCTTCCATGTCACGTTATAGATAGAATGTTTGTTGCATAAGTAGCACAAAAATACAACTACTAGTTGCATCTATTCCAAGAGAAGAGAAAAAAACAATTCATTCCTCTGACTTAGAAAGTCGGGGACTTCGTGTTGAAAAGCGTCAACAAAATTGATGAATTCACAGTGCATTCTAGCAAATTCAACCTGAGATCTGTTGAAATCCTAAGAGGGTTCGACCCCGATAAAAAATTTTGAAAACATTTACAAACAATTGGCTTCAATGATTGTTTTTTCAAAAACCACCTGTCCTAAAATAGAGACATTGGCGGAAACACTCCTGCTTCTGATGCCGACGTCCTAGACACACTGCAAAGCAACACTAAATTGTACAGGCAACAGGGTGACAAGAGTTTTCACTCAACGAATAACACTCCAAAAAGTACGACATCCCGAAGCATCGCTCCAACAACCCACCACAGCAAAAAAGAAACTTAGAGTTCTTCAAACGTAGGAGGAGATAACAACCCTCCTCACTCTAAAATTGATAGTTCTCACAAGCTTCCAGTAGACTAGAAGAGAAAAAAAATGTGGGACAGGTGGAAGATCCCAAAATTCAGAGTGAGAAAATGGAACTTGACCCTGATCTGGATAGCGTGCTCTGCTACCTTGATAATCCTGGATATGCCATCCAGCATAGTCACCCAATGATCATATCCGATACCAAATTTTTTGACGAAGATGAATCCTTCATGTTCCAGAGCATTGTTTTTTACAGCTAGTCCAAAAAATTGATTATTGAAAAAAAAATTAAAAAATAAGAATGGAAAATATCGTTCAAAGGTTGACCTTGCGAACATGCGACCATCCCAAATCTATCAACTTCACATAGCGAGCGAAGATGCACTTTATGATTCCATTGAACGCATCGAGGCCGAGAATTCCAGACTGAAGGATCGGGTCAAGGAATTGGAAGAGGCTTTCGATTCCTATGCCATTGCTTTCCAATCCTTTGGAAATAGCCATGCCTGCCACCCCTACAACCAAGTTAAAAGGATCCTCCAACCTCCTCACATCCTGTAGAGGATATGTGAAGAATAATATCAAGAAAATAATGGAACTGGTTACTGAGGCGTGGGAAACATCACAAACCATGGATTCCCATGGAACCAGGACACATAGTTTTCTCGAAAATTTGCAAGCGGAGTTAAAATATGAAGAACATTTTTATTTAAACACAGTCCTTCCTTTTGGCACCATTGTCAACAACATGACATAAACAAAAAGAAGACAACAAGATATTCCATCCAAAAACCAGATCGGTCAATTAAATGTATGCTAGAAAGAAAAAGTGAAGAACCTACATCTCATTGTTCAGTCATGTGAACAAGCCATATCAAAGAAAGAAAAATGATTCATAAGGTTGTCCAGAATAAACTTAGTCGGAAGGACCAACGACTTCCAAGACCCCAACTTAATCATCAACTCCTTTCCCTTAACTAGGCAAGACTTAGATAAACAAGTTGATATGTTTAAAGTGTTGTCTTTGGAAAAGTTTTACAACATCCTTGAATATGGTCAAGATCATGTCGATGACTGGCTAGTCGACTATTCAGTACATAATGAGGAAATTTTTCAGGTTCTTCTTAATCTTTCTATCGACTTTGAGGGATTAGAAAACAAACGTTTCAACATAAAAATCCAGAATGAGATCAACGTCGCCCCAATGAGAAGCTACATTGAAGAATGGCTTGAAAGGGAATTGAAGAAGGCCACCGACGAAAGGCAATAGACAGTTTCCATGATTCTAACAATTGTCGACAATATCAATGAAGAGGCATCCACAAGAAAATAGAAAAATGAGTCATATGTACCATCATTGTAAGTCTATTGATTGCATCCTGTTTTGTTTATCAACCCAGTTATTCCACTTTTTTAAATAGAAATGTCTATCCAAAGACTGATACCTTTCGATTTTTGTTTTCAGGTATTGCACTCTACCATCACCCACTTCTTATTTCTATAGTCATGTTTCTTGTACATATTTCTCTTATGGTCTGTGGGAGCCCCAATCCCAGTCTATATGACAAACACATTGAAATTTCCAGGAATATGTAACAAACTTTTATTTTTTGATATATTTCAAATAAAATTATTTTTTTATCTCCTTTTATATTTATGTTCTCATATATTTTTATCTTTCACCAGTCTATATGACAAATGCATTTAAATTTCCAGGAACTTGTAACTTATTTAGTATGTAATAGACTTTTATTTTTTGATATATTTCAAATAAAACTATTTTTTTTATCTCCTTTTATATTTATGTCCTCATACATTTTTATCTTTCACTAGTCTATATGACAAATGCATTTAAATTTCTAGGAACTTGTAACTTATTTAGTATATTTCAAACTAAACTAGTTTTTTTATCTCCTTTCATATTTGTGTCATCATAATTTTTTATCTTCCACTATGCACAAATTCTATTTTGTTCTATGATTTCAAAAAATAAATGGGGCTTTAGAGGCCACATGTCATTTACTACATTGATACCACTTGTGCTTCATGCCGCTTTCCACATCTCTGTTGAAGTTTCCAACTACCTCTGTTGCTTTTTCTTATCCCAATTTAATTTGGTAGGGACTATGCTACCACACAGCCTTGTTCTAACTAAGGATTAAATGTTTGACCCATGAAAAGACTTCCCTTCACTTTTCCCCATGAATATTTAAAGTAAGAAAAAAAAATTCATAAATTCAAAAGAGATACGCTTTCCTTAACTTTTCCACATGATGGCTTAAAACATTCAATAAATATTTAAAATAGTTGTAAAAAGTTAAAAAATAATAATGTAAAAATGAATAGGATAATTAATGAAATAATATATATTTTATCTAAAAGTGGTATATGGAATTTATATTTAAGTGTTCACACATATTTACCCATTTGAAGGTGTCTTATGTGGTCCATACTTATATTATATATAGATATGATTTATCTAATGATGATACAATACTTCTAAACTACTTCTCTAATGTGATGGATCACCTTAATAGAGTCCTTCTCACCTTAGTCTAGATGTGGGATCACATTGGGATGTTTAGCACTCAGGTAGGTTGCTTAAATACTTTTTCCCCTTTGTCTCTATCCCTTCGTCACAAGTTTGACTCACCTTAACCCCTTGTGGCACTTGCTTTGGACATTCCTTAACTTCATGGATCTAGTTGGGAATGCAAACCCTCTGATTAAGTCTATGGTCACTCAGGATGTTTTAATTAGGGTCCATAGCCACCCAAACTCTTGGTGTTGATTGTACCACATATTTCCTTGGGGTACTGTGATTACTAATCAACAAGTCATGTAATAGAGGGATGAGTTGGTCCTAAAAACCCATAGTACGATTATACTAAATCTTTGGCTTGTAGTAAACAAATGCGATATGTTGGTTTTGTACAACTCAAGTACCTTAATGTTTAATCCAATGTTCTATTTCATCTTGATGTTTCTCCTTTTCCTATTTATACCTTTCAATTCCTCTTTATAAATCTTCTTCAACACTTGAACTCTTCCAATATATGATTATCTTTGAAAACCATAATTTATAGGTATATACCTAGATTAAGAGATTTGTCTTCTTCTACCTCACTCAAGTCCCTAGGGATGATATCCCTTGTCATCTCCAACTTCTCTATTGGGATGTCCTTTGGCTAGTTTGGCTCCAATCTTACAGGTTTGATTGATTCATCCTAGGGTATCTTCATTGGCATAGTTCCACTCATACATTGGAAGTTTGAACCCTAAAACCTCAAGGAAAGTTCCATTACAATGAGGGAAAGAGAGTTATCATCCCCTCTAAGGGAACTAGATATCCATATTATGTATATTTCATTTATTTATCTTTACACTAGAAGATTTAGTGTTTATTGGTTATATTGCACATATATATCTTTATGTTGGAGATCATGGAAAATATTCTCTTGTAGGAATCTAGAGCTAAGTGTGTAAGTCGTTATGTGACATGGATCACTCTTAAAGGATTGTCATAACTCTCC
>ML782734.1:798295-809990 GCA_009831015.1 Picea engelmannii
TCTAGAATACCGAGTTCTCTTCTCATCCTCCTTCCAACTCTTTTTTCCTTAGCTCCATGCATCTTGGGGTCAAACAACTCTGTCCTTAAAACTTGTCCAATTTACATCTTATTTAGATGAGTATTCTTAGAATGCATCTTGGTAGCCATCCAAGTACTCATAAAACAATCCCAACCCAACCTTGTAAAATATGAGGGCCTACCCCATACCATGTGAACCAAGTTAACCATGGAATATACTCACCACTTACTCTCAATTTGGTTCCTTTAATTGTTCCTAACCAAGTTTATCATATAGCTTGTCCCCCTTTTAATGAAGTAAACTTACAACCACCTAATTCATGTAGGACTTGTGATGAACACATGCCCTACATGTGACAACTTGAAGAAATAATCCTTAGAGAATTTGTAGACCTTAAAGACTCTCTTAGGAAACCTTTCCCTCCTCAATATGTTTACCAATTTGAACCTCTAGCTTTATCATAAATCCCCTCTCCTTTGGACCCTTGCATACTTCCACCCATGGACTGTGAGGAATGTGAGGTACCCACTTTTGAGACAAGTACTCATACAACTACTCACAAAATACCTACATATTAACCCTTACCCTAGTTTAGAAAAGATGAAAAAATATCATAAGTGTAACACTCACAACAAAAATAATTGTTGTGCCCTTTAAAAAATGCACTCTTCTTATAAGTAAGGATTACAATCTCCTCTAGTCCAACCTTCTACCTCCCAAAGATGCACCACATGTAGAAAAGCTATCACAACTCAAATCGACACCTCCTCCTCAACCTATTGATACCATATCGTCTCCTCAACTTGAGGCTACATAGAAAGTATTCAAAACTCTTCCCCTATTACAAACACCAAGTAACATTCCTATAGGTTATCCTAAGCCTCCCTCTTACCTCATAGGTTCCTCTGTAATGACCCAAGGGGAGAATATATGGGGTTAAATATATATGATATGACCCCAAGGGGGGGCATATATGGGCCTAAATGCACATGTAATGTGTAAATATAGATGTAATAAGGCCGGCCTAATGGTAAAGGGGCCTCATGTGCAAGTGTGAATAGGTATATATAGAGATCATGGATTCATTATTCCGACATGTGAATTGTGATGTATAAAGGTATTTGGTTATTTGGAGGGGGTTCCCCTATTATTTAAGGAGTTATTGTGTAACTTATCTATATTGGAGTTGTGTTCCACACTCACATTTTGTACATGGTGTGTACTTCTGTTATTTTATGATATTATGAGAATTTGGATCATTACATTTGGTATTAGAGCACCGATCCTAGGGTTTTGCTTCCTCAATACAATCATTTTGGAATTTTCTCTATAATTTTTTCTTGGAGTCACTTCAGAAGGATAAAACTAGAGGATGTTGAGAAGACTTATCATAGTACCTTTGGTACAAATTTCAGCTTCTGCGTCCTTGTACTTTTGGAGATACACTTTGTGCAAGATAGGGTTTTTGACTAGTCATGCAACTAGTCTCAAACATGTGTTCGGTAAAAAATTCATAACTTCGTCATAGAATATCCAAATTACTTGAGAAAAATTTCATTGGAACATGTGCAATCATTATTATTTATGGTACAATTTTCAGAATAATATATCAAATATTGTGCACGTGGAAATATGTACAAGGTTTCTCTCTGCGAAAGGCCAAAAATAAGCAAGGTGTGGGAAAGTTACCATAACTTTCATTTGACACATCCAATTTTGGTCAGACATATGGAATTGTAGAGAAGACATTTCATAGTACTATAGGTCACAATTCAGACTCAGAAGGGCCAAAATTGCATAGATACATCAAAAGGAAGGTCAGCTAGGAGGACATACTCCAAATATGGGTTTTCAAAGGTATTTTCACTTAAAACTATCATAACTTTTGATTGGAATGTCCAATTGAGATGATTAAAAATACATTGGAAAGAGGAAACCTATAAAATTATACGGGAACAAGGATTATAACTATTTGAGATCATCATCCTTAATATATTGAGGTTGTAATTTGAGGATTATAGTTAGACCTTAATTAAGAATCAATGACAATACCTAACTTTAGTGGAGATGAAGATAAAGATGAAATCAGTCCTGGGGAATGGTTGAGAACGATAAGGAAAAATAGAAAGACTCCTTATTTGGTAGGTATTTATTTTAATGGTGAAGTTGGTAATTGGTGGTATAGACTTGATGAAGTTACTAGACGAAGTGCCACATGGGAAGTATTTGAAGAATTATTCTCAAACAAATGTATCAAGGACTCAAAAATGGAGGAAATGTATATAGTTCAAGATGAGTTAAAAGAATCAAAGGAAGAGATCAAGAAGAAACAAAATGATTTTTCCAAGATCAAATCCCTTAATGAATCACTCATTAAAGAGGTTAAGAACTTAAATCAAGAAAATAATAGTAAATCAAAGTGGGAAAAGGACGATTCAAGGGAAGATTTGAAAAAGAAAGATGAAGAGATATATGTAGATTATGAAACCATAATAAAAAACTATTGGATGAGGTCAAGATATTGAAAGAAGAAAAGAAGAATTGCCAAAATCAAATAAAGAAGGATCTTGGATGAAGAATCTACCAAAAGACTTGAAGAGGAAATTTTCAAGAAAGTTGAAGAATCCCTAAATACCGATGACGTAAAATCAGAAATGAAATCCAAAATTGAAGAAGGACATTGGAATTTGATAAATGGGGTGACATTGCAGCTTCAAAAGGAGAAAGGAGACAAGATTCAAGAAGGTCACCATAATATACTTGAAGAAGTTGAACTCCATCTAGAGGATGTAAATGCCAAATATTATGGTATTATCTCCAAGGCTATAGTAATAAAAGACCAAGCAAAGATGATTGAGGGTGCCATTGGTATGGAATAATCCTTTAGGTTCATTGTTCAACAACCATTCAACTGGATTTAAAAAATGTTTGATTTTGTTCTTTCCCCTCTTTTTAAAGCTTTATAATTTTATAGTTATCTATTATAGAAAATAAGTAACTAAGAATTTTGGAGAAATATGTTTTGAGGATAACCTATGGAAATAGTTAATGAAAACTATATAAGGATTTATATTCCTGAAGAAATAATTCCACTAAGAACATATTACACATCAAATATTTTCTAGGAAAAAATAAACTAATTAACAATAGAAAGGAACAAAATTATAACAGTGTGACAACTAGAAGTAAACACACAATATCCCAGATGATAGAAAAAAGAAGATTAACTAATGAAGAAAATAGTCATTCACTAAAAGTATCTAGCAATTCATTCAACCAAATAAGATAACTTAATAGTATTGAGATTCTTACTAGATTCCCATAACATTTAATTAGTTGTAGAATAATCCACAATGATGAATACATACACATAAATTCAGTGAAAAATTCCTTGGCTTGTTAATCTATTCTGAATTAAGCTTCAAAATAGTTCTCAACTACAATAATCTAGAATCCTTTCTACAATCCATCATGGGGGCTTCACCTTCTTCACCAATATCTTATGATGTTCATTCATAAAGGAGGTTTTTAAATCGTGAAAAATAAAGTCAATATATTGTAGGTATTGGGGGGGATCTGGGGTCTCAAGGTGTTTATAGGTATTGGGGGGTATAAAAAGGGTTATCTACTAAATATAGGGGTTTATTTTACTGGAAAGATGTATTGGGAGGGGGGTTCAACAAAAGGATTTTGAGAGATATTTATCAATATCTAGTGAAATTAAGGGTATTATTTAATATCCAATGAACAAAGGCACTCTATCATAGGTTCATTAAGTGAATACCCCATGCAATCTATCGACCTCTTTTTTCTTTGGTTGATCAATCTCTTTATTGAACTTTTAAAACTAAAACTAGTAAATTCCACTTAAGAAAAAAATGAAATATCTAAAACAAATTTTGCATGCTAAGATGACTCTTGTGGATTGGGTGACTCAAAAGTTGCATGTTTTCCATCATAGGAAGCCCATTGTGAAAATAAATCTTCACACCTATGCATGTAATGCAACCTATGTTCATCCATAAAAAAATTGAGGGTTTCCTTCATTTCTTTGAAATGCTGCATGCACTTCTCTATTCTTAGAATTAATTGTTCTAGTCTATCAATTGTCTTGAATTTAGTGATTAAAAAATTATGTAAGTGATCATGTTCTACCACAATGATTATTTTTATGTCTTCCCCATGTTTCTGAAATTTCCTGGAACTCATACATTACTTCCTCAAATCCCCAAAAATCCTTTGGTGACACAAAATTTTGCAATTGGAGATTGGTCATAGCGCTATTGATATTTTCCCAAGATTTTATGAAAGTTGACCATTTTTCCTCCATTTTCATCCTCGTCTCCAAAGCTAAATTCACCTATTACTTAGAAACTACATGAATCCTCACTATATTATCATTAGTCAGAATTCAGATGCCATTGTCTTCCTGACCTCGAGATTTCTGGATTTATTTGATGTATTCGATCTGGTCTATGAACCTGGCTCCTTTTTTCACTCCATTTGAGCATTTATTTATGTAATATAGAAAACAATAATGTCTCTTCCTGGTATTCAACAACTTTTTTCAGAAATGTATCCTCTCACTATCCTATACTTGTTTTGTTCTTCTAAAATATTCTCCTTCAAAATTGAAACAAATTCTGTGGTATGTTTATAATAGTGTACCTAATGTATGAGGGATTCTAATTCTTTTCACATTTCCTCAACTTCCCTGTCCTTCGCTCCAACCTTGTCTATGGTAGCATGTGAGATGACCACTCCTACACCTATTAGTTCACTTAACTTGGCCTTTTTGGCATCAAACAAGGTTTCTTCAGATGTACACAACATAACACTATCTACAGTAATGTTCCACTTCCTTCGTGTCCTCCTTACAATGGGTTTCCTTTTCCATTCATAGGAAATAGACTCTATGTCGACAACCTCATCTAATGGTTCTAGAATCAACTGATCACCCTAGGATAAAATGTTTTCTAAGCTACCTATGGTATGAAACTGTTCCATAGTAGGTTCTTTTCCTTTGTCTTCTACTTCAACTTTCTTTTCCACTGGTTTTTACACTTTATCTACCACCTAGTCTTTGCTTGATATGTCATCGTGTACTAATGTTGATGGACCCGTCTGTCGTTTATCCTCACTTAGTCCTTGATTTTTGGAAGGTGCAGTAGTGTCCTTAGATGGGGTTTGAATAGGAATTTGTGTTTCACCAGCTGCTTCAGATGTAGTTTCATGTTTCTTCTCAAGTTTTGGGGTTGTGCCAACCTCTTGAGAGTTCTCAATAGTCTGAATTTTGGTGAGATCTTCAGTTGGTTCCCCTGTGGGTTCTTGGGATGCTTCTCCAATCGGATCTCGAGATTCTCCTTTAATGATTAAATCTTGATATGCATCTCTAATCATTGGTTCAACTTAATTCTCTATGGGAGTCTTATTCTTAACCACCTCCTCATCTTCCGCTTATGTTAAATATATTATGTCTTGAGAAGGGACATAAGTAGAATGAGAATCTGTCGACTACTCATTATGATTCTTAGTGGGATGTTGTGATTTATCTAGTTCCTTTTCTCTCTTTTCTTCTTCCTACCTCTTCAACAATTCTTGCACTTTCTTTTCTTCTTCCTACCTCTTCAACAATTCTCATGCTTTCTTTTCTTCTTCCCGCCTCTTGAATAAATCTTGTGTTTCTTTGTAATATTTTTCCAATTCTTGCTTGCTTTTCTACTCACACTCTTTATTTCATTGTTATTCCAATGCCTTTATTATTTGTTCCACCTCTGGTTCTCTTCTTTTTTGATCGATTTCTTATTGAGCAGTCTCTTATTCACACTTTTTCCACAACTCTTATTTGGTCTTGCATTGAAGCTCTTGTTCACGAAGTGCCTTGTTATGTTCTTCTTGGATGACTTGTTCTACTTATTCCTTCAATTGGATCTCTTCATCTCTTATATCCTCTTCTTTCTCCCTCTTAGTAGTAAATCCCTAGGTTAAAACCTCCATCTGTTGATCTAGAGATAGGGTTTTGAAAATGGTGAGACCAAGGGTAGCTTTCCTCTCCAAAACTTCGACCCTGTTTTGCACATCCTCTATAAACTCTTCTTCCAACCATTTTTCATGAGAATATGGCCAATTGTAAGAGACTTTGTTAGTATTTTTTGACACCAAACCTTTGTGGTCACATCTTCTAAATATTCCAAGGTCAAACCTATATTCCAAATGACTCAATCCCTCTTACTTGGCTTGTGGAGTGTCTTTGACAAAGTAGTACCCAATATTGAAACCATAAGGAATGAAATCCCTCTACTTATCCTTGATCAGAGAAGCATTAAAATATTGAAGAATATTCTGATAAAAAAATTCCCCAAGAACAATATTATCAGGGACATATGCGGGAAAAAGATGAGGGAGATCAATTTCTCCAAAAATATTGATATATGTGTCTTTTTCTTCGATGTACCAGTTGGAAATATGTGAGAATTTTATTAGCTTGCTTTGATAATATCGAACATTCTTGGAGAAAAATAATCGTGTACAATTGTGCCAAGAACAAGTCACATATCATGACATAAGGCTTCTTGTATATGTTTTACCACAACATGCACAATTAAATGTGAACCTGGGCCTCTGAAACATGCCAACTTAGATTCATCTCTGCAAAAACATTTCGGTCACACATGACATCCAATAAGTAAGAAGCCATGTAGAATGAGGGAACCTCACCTGGCTTAGGGTTTTGAGCTTGCTCAATTATAGTATTGAGTTGCCTCTCTATAATATCTCCCCAATTAAACATTTTAATAGTAGTGGCCACTGTATAATCCAATAACACCCATGCCTTGGTAAAGTGTGAGAAATCCTTTTCCGCATACAATTGGCAGATCATGATCATGATACATGTAAAGATCCTACAAACCCGTCACTTTATACCACCATAAGGACTGGTTAAATTATTTCTTGTCCTCCTTCCACCAACTGGATAGGATTTGGCTTACATGATGTTGTTTGTGAAACATTGTTACAAAATTAGTGTTGAGTAACACCTCTACATATAACAACATGTAGTATTTACTGATCTCAAGAGGAAGAAAAGTCCCTACACACTGTCCTTACTCATCATTGATTACAAAATTCTTTCTATTAGAATGGATAATGATCCCTTCCAATACCTCTATACAATGAAAAATGTGGTGCTCCTTGCAGCTGTATGCAACCGAGAATGAAAAATATTGAGGAAAACCCTATCATCCATCACTTTGATAGTAGGTTCACTATGTGGTGTAGAATTAGGGTAGTGTTTGTCCTTGACTTTAATAAATAATTTGTTCCAGGAAAGCAAGGGAACTTTCATTCCAGTGGTTGGCCCAATGTCCTTGTATAATGATGGTTTCAAAAACACTTTCTTCAAAGGTAGCTTGGTTATTATATTCATGCCCCTTGTTGGTTCCATTTATTATACTGGTAGAGGAATGGATGCCTCCCCTATCTCTTTTCCTTTTCCCTTTGGAATTTTTGGAGATTGTAGGGTATATGATCTTGTAACATACCCATCCTCCCAAAGGCTGGGCTACGCCACGTAATCTAGTCGCAACACACCCAACCACCAACAGGCGGGGCATGCTACAGTCCCAAGACTCAGTTCTTTGAACTTATCTCGAATTCAAAGTACTTATAATTAATGTTAGAGGCATGAAAATCACATGCATAATACAAGATCCATGCTACACCATAAATAAGTAAACAACGTGCCATGCACAACAAATAACCAACAAACAGGCACATTAAAATACATATCTCAGAGATAATTAAATACACAACATAATAACCATATACATAAAACACAAAGAGCACTTATATTTCAAGTAAACATTCATCAACTGGATGTAGACCAAGGAAATTCCTCCCAACCATAGACATTGCTGTTCATTTAATCTCAACAATAGGTCACCCCCGAGCTAGTGATATGAATCCATAAGGACAGGTCCTAGGCAAAATCTAAAAACACACAACAATTCACTAACTAGCTCTCAGGTTTCCCAACCTTACAGTAAATCCAAATTTACATCTCTCTTTCCCCATTAGATTGCAAAACCCAAAGAAATGAACACATTTCTCTTCCATGTAGTCCCTCAGACTATCCCACTTCTCTCTAGGGATCCAATGCTACTGGTAAGGAAATATCTCTACTGGAAACTCCAAGGATTCTCAACTATGGACAGTTCTATCTGATTTTCCATCAATCTCATGCAAATGAGAATCCATTCTCTCCTAGAATAATCAGTAAATTATATTACAACCATTTAGCAATATCTCTCCTCTTCCAACCATTCGTTTCCTTGCTCATCCCAAGAGCACACAAAATAGCAAGAATGAGTGAGGAAAAAGGAATGAGAAGACGAACAAAAGAAGAACCAAGGAGAAGAAGACCCAAAACATCCCCCAAGGGATGTTTATATAATTACATGAAGACAAGAGCCACATGGCCTCCCCCCCAAGAAGCTCACGTAACTCATTTTTTCCATAAAATCAATTATGGGTAAATAAAATAATAATAAAAAGACTTATCCCCTCAAGCCCCATCTCTCGTGGAATCATAGCTCCATATCTCTTTTGTCCTTTTCCATCTTGCATTCAATGGTGTATTCTATTAATGTATATGAAGTGTTAAATTTCCTAGGCACTCTATCCCCTCTTCAACTTTAATGGCTCACCAACCTAAGTCATAATTACATAATACATTCTAGTTCATAAAGGTTAAAACTGGGGTGTTACATCCCTCTCCCCTTATTTTGGCATTGTCCTCAGTGCACGACACCATTCCAATGTTGTTAAAATTACAAATCTAGGCTCTTTGGTCTTAATCCACACATGAAATCTAACCAATTCTTATATACATAGGCACTCTGGCCTAACATTAAACATGTATCCATGGGAATTCTGACCCAAAACATGTATAATGACCTTCCAAATTTATAATTCTGGAAACAGTTCCAACCAACAAGCTCTCCTTCCCTCTCATCCCTTCACAACCCAAAGAAGTGAAGTCCTTTCTCTGCCATGTAGTCCCTCAGGTTGTTCCACTTCTCTCCAGGGATCCAATGCACTCGGCCAGGAAGTTTCAGAGTTTCGGCTTCCAAAACTCCAGCTGAAACAAGTCCATTGGACTTTCTTCATTCCATGCCTTTGTCATTCAGTTGCTCCAACATCAAATTCTTCTTTTCCCTCGTAGTCTGGTACTTTTCTAGATCCTCAACATTCATCATTTTCCTACAACATTTCAAATCAGTGAGCATGTCAATTCATAATTTTTGCATAATTTTTTTTATTTTTTTTCATAATCTAAGAGTAAATTTTCATAATCCAATACAATACTTATCTATGTGTTTCATGGATCTGCATCCATATGGTTGTCTCATTAACTTGGCTCACTGTTTTCCTTGACATATCCATTGTGTGCTTAGTTCCAATCAATAGTTTACACGAACGATCAAAGTGTCCTCTTCCTTGCGGTCACTCACCTTCCAGGCCTAGGCTTAGGCATCCCCTTCTCTGCTATACAGTCCCTCAAGCGATCCATCTTTCTTGGCCAAGGATTTCTTACACAAGAATATTTGCTGGGACACGGGGTTCTCATATCACAACAATATCCTTTTCCATGTTTTCTAGCTTGCATGTCCAACATCTCATCTGTATTATACACATACAGTCATCATGAGATATCATTATTATGATTTCAATCATAAATGTCAAATTTGTTTTATACAGGAAAACAAAATTTTCCAAGCATGAGATTTCTACTCATAATGTTTGGCTCCGCAACTATAGATACTAGTATTCCTTATGGGCTTACATCCCTGCCATATTCAAGACCATCCTACCTGCAATTTTCTCAATTTACATTTAGCCAAAACAATTTGTCAGCAATTTATTAAATTATAATTCCCAAAATTGTTTTATATAGGAAAAATAAAATTTCCAGACATGAGCTTCTACTCACAATAATTTGGCTCTTGCAGCAATAGGCATTGGTCTTCTTTATGGGATGAAAACACTGCCATATCTAAGACCCTTTCTTCCTGCAATTTCAACATTCCTCAACCAAAAAAATTGTCAATATCTCATGTACAAGCTATATATATATATATATACACACTTTCATGGTAATAAGTGATCTCATAATTGTTTACAACTACAATTCAATTACTTCCATCATTTATTGACATTAAATGGAATTCAAATATTGAATGGAATGAACCCATCATTCTTTACACATGTATTATCAACCAATATTTTCTTTCATCTATCCATAAATATTTTTATTACTCTGTCTCCCCCAACAAAGATTTTCTGTAATTTATCATTATGTAGCTACTTTAACCTGCAACTTTCTTGTTGTAATATATAATAGTTCCTGAAGTGTTTTCAACTTCATGAGTTAACAATACTCACATAATTTCAACTGTTAGCATAATAATTTCTATGTTATATAATATATATACATGCATTCACCCCATTGCATTCAATAATTCCTGTAATACCACTTGTAACATTTTTAATAGCTCCAAAAACTGTTCTTGGAATTGTAACAAACAACAATCCAATCACCTTTATCTAGTACTCATATTAAATATAATGCATCTATCCATCATTACGTATTTTCAGCACCACAAGCTTCTCTTAATGCAACAATTAATTACTAAATAAAATAACAATCAATGTGCCAATACCCATGGCCACAACTACACAATGCATCCTTGCATTGGCTACATAATACCACATAACCCTGTCATGCATTCCACCATGATGAGTTGGAAGTTCTGGCCAATGCCTCAACACATCATCCACACACTTCCTACTTCTTGCTTGACTATTTGGATACCTTCCTTTTCAACCCAAACACAACACCAATAATATAATTCTTAATTGCTCTTCAATGTAGGCAAAAAGGTTGCAGTCTAAACATCAGATATACAATACATACCATTGATCAATTACATAACGCTATAGCCCTTCCATATCCAACCATATTATGGTATCACACATGACTATCTCTATGGATATTCATTGTTATAGAAGGAATATGCCTCCTGAATTAACCTGGTTATGATCCCATAACCAATCATAACATAATATGCAACTAAAATTTTATCTAAATGCATTCTAGCATCCACAAAATTTACATAATCTAGGCCTTTGGCCATTACATATTAATTTAAATATTGAAAATTAACTGAGGGAATTCTTACCTCAATCCCCTTGATCCAGATTATTTTCAGCACGAAATGAGAGCGGAGATATAATAAATAAATGCACAGAGATATTGTAGATATTCAATAATATAATAGAAATGTATCAGAGATGCAACCATAAACACAGATATATAGTAATACATGATTTCTATTAATCAAAGAAATGTACAAAGACTGTAAAAATACAGAGTGAAAGACTCGCTAGAATGGTGGCAACTTATCTCTGAGAAGAGATGTGACGGCTACTCGCATTCGCAAGAAGATGATTACAATGAGGCTCTAAAGGAATTTTTACAATAAGCAGGAATGCCAAAATCCCTAGACATCCAAAAACCTAACCCTAGGAGATGAAGCGCCAAAAGTCATGTGGGCCCCGTTTGGGTAAGTGAGTACATCAACTTCCCGGGGTCGTAACTTTTGCATACGATCTC
>ML782734.1:810040-875440 GCA_009831015.1 Picea engelmannii
AAAACCTAACCCTAGGAGATGAAGCGCCAAAAGTCATGTGGGCCCCGTTTGGGTAAGTGAGTACATCAACTTCCCGGGGTCGTAACTTTTGCATACGATCTCCGTTTTAGGTGTGTGATAGCTCGTTGGAAAGGTATCATTGAAGAGATTCATTTTGGGGGCTCAATCATTCATTTGAATACCATTGAGAACCTTTATCTCAAAAAACCTTCATTTGGGCCCTCAAAATGGCCCCAGAAGTTAAAACCTGCTAAAAATTGTAAATTGCCAACATTGCCAGAAAACTGTTTTTGAGCCATTTGGAAAAGGTGGGTGGCCACCGATATCCATCTAGATCACCCCTTCAACATGTATGCATCAACATAAACTAAATGCATACCTTCTTGGTTGTTATCAACCTACTTGTTGCTATCTGACCAATTGATATTTGTATAAGCTCACAAACTTCCCCCTTCATCATTTTGATCACCATTCCTGCCACCCTCATGGGTCTTCACCTAGATGGGAATCATAAGAAACAACAACATCCACATCCTTAACCCTGCTATATCATTTTTCTTGAATACATAATCCATCATAATTCATACTCAATCATTATTTCATAATAATAGACTATTATAAGTTCACAAGCATGTTATATGCATATCCAAGCATATACACATGGAAAATTACACATCCATATGCACCAAACATTCATTGTCAACATGCCTACTAATGCATATGCATTTTAACTTCATTGTATGCCTCATGCACTCTAGTTCATTTTTGTTTCAATTCACTTATTTATTTATTTACGTTGTAGTTGGTTGTCCTTGAACTCCTTCAAATCCTTGCTGCCTTGTGTGCTCCGATTATTCTCATCTCCACTATGGTTTCCCTGGCATGAATACCTTCCATCCAATTTCCCCTTGGCCATTATGCAATCCAGCCAATGTACTCAAATTGAAACAAATCCTTTTGGGAAGTCATATTCAAAATTTACCTTTATGAGACATTCTAGCACCTTGGAGTGAAGTAGCTCAAAACATTCCATCACTCTATTATCACAACACTTTGGAATCAAACACTATTACTCCTAGTTGTCCATTAGGTTATTTTATTAACATTTCCATGTGAAACCATGCCTTTCACACTTAATACCATTCCCAAATGGAAGTCCATTTTCATTTAGTGACATTTTTCAAGTGAGAGAACATTTAATTTATCTGCATTGGCATCCTGCTTCCATTGTGAACTATGATATCATAAGTGGATTTATTTCACACTTAAGCTTTGCAACTGTCTACACCTCTCTTCCTTCAAGGTTAGGAAGTCATACTTTTATTTTTATGCCCATCCATGACATCTTTAACATACTAGCTTCATATCCTATGTGAGGACTCTTGATTTTGTTGTACTTATAGTTTATTCAGATTCTCTGGTTGTTGACTAATACTTTTGTTCCACTATTCTTGGGTTATTTTTCCACCTTTCATTACTTTCTATGTAGCTCTTGATTGCCTCATACAACTCCTGTAATCTCTATCATGCTTCCATGACCCTAACATCTGATCCTAAATTAGAATTGATCTGAATATACCTCTAATCCTACCAAAATATGAAAGCAATCATCTGGTTAGAATTATACATATCATACAAAATTGTCAATTAAATTTACATGTAACGTTTTTGTTTAATTCATGAAGAAAATTGTATCAATCTCCATATTATAACAATTTCCTATTATTTTCCTATAAATCCTCTGAATCATCTTTCCAACGATTGTACTCTTTCCCCAATCGGATATCGGAGCTGGAAGTTAGGGCTCCTTGAAAAACCACTTTCATCCCCCTTAGCTGATTCAAAAAAATTGAAAGTTGCAAAGGTGCTTCCCTCAAACCACGTCCCTAGGTGACCATGACTCAAAACCATGGGCTTAATCCTTCCTTAGCACCTCACTTTGTGTTCTTCCACACAGGAGCTTGCACGAATCAACATAACCGAGGGTTGAGTTACCTCCTAGGCCCTTTTTACCTTATCACGAGACTAATGCTGGGACCAAGTCCTCCAGACTTCGGCCTTCGAATGTTCTCCATTGTCAACTTCCAATTTCTCCTAGAGATACACTTCGTCGAAGTCTTTACTAACTCCACCAGTAAAAAATGGATGGTTGAGACTTGATCTCCCATTGAATGGGTGGCCTCACCCCTAGCTGGAGGCTTTAATGAAAATCAATGGTTGCAACTTAATCAAACATTGAGATAGACAATATCAACCAATTCATAAGTTCGACGCTCTAGGGCTTTGAGACATTTCCATTCCCGAGTCTTCCACTTCCCCGGAGTGAAAATCCTCCAAAGTACTTACTCTTTTCATCCATGGATTAAACAGACGATTAAGACTTAATCAAGCATTGATACAGACGAATCTCAACCAATTCAGAAATTTGACACTCCGAGGCTCCGAGATATTTCCATTCCCAAGTCTTCCACTTCCCTGGAGTGACAATCCTCCGAAGTACTTACCTATGATCCCTCTGTTTGATCCAATGGTCGAGAGAGGTCCCAAAGGGATCTCAGATCGATGGTCTGTGTGCCTTTGCGACTTCGATCTTTGGCACTTTTCACCAACAGAAACTTGGACACCCCCAAAGTCACATGCTCTCGGAGATGCCATGACATGCTGATGTCACCTACGGTGATGTGGAACCATGGCACATGTGCCACATGCCACTCAAAAATAGATATATCGAGGTCCAAAAGGTACCAAATCTAGGTGACACATGTCCCCACATGGCATGCCTGCCATGTGGCATAAGCCATGTCATCTACTACACGGACGATCCACAATTAGAGCTCCAGATATGATGTTCTGCGTGACCTCTCGACTTTACACTTCATGAATTTGGCACTTCAGGGTTCCGACTTTTTGGGGTTTTGCTTTGTAACATACTTAGTAGTCACCGTAGTGAAAAATTCTCGAAGCCTGAAACTTGCTACCCTTCTACCACTACTAGATTCAATGACCGTTAACACTTCGAAGAGAATTCTGGGACTTTGGCGCTCCGGGGCTTTGGGTTGTAGCAATTCAACAAGGTTTAAAAATCCCAGAGTGAAAACTCCCAAAGTGGTCAACATTAGGTGACCATGATTGACGGCGGATATTCCCTTGCACCTCATATCAAATTGGATAGTTGATGGAACTTCGTGACTCTGACCTTCGACAGTTTAGGGTTTTTCTATCTTCTAATATTTTCGAAGCGGTGAAGTTCCAAAATCGTACCTTTCACGCTTGGCCTCGATCGATGGTTGACGATTAACAATATAGATCTGATGGATGGGACTTAACCTTTCCCAACCTCTAGTTTTTCCTTTATCATATGACCCTCATTCACCTTCCCTCCTATCCAACGATCCAGATCTCCCTTGATTCCATGGTGGTAATCATTCCCAAATTTGAAAGGGACGGTCATGATCCCACGATCCCTTACAAAGGAGCTCTGACACTTTGGCTTCTGCGTGGACTTTGCAACGACATTCCTCCTGATCTTTAGGATTTCAAGGTTATAAATTGATCTCAACCATGAGACTCTAAACAACAGACCTGACCCATACCAGATCAGTGTTTCAACCAAAAGATTTGATACTAATCTGTAACATACATAGCCTCCCATAGGTTGGGCTATGCCACTTAATCCAACTGCAACACACCCAACTACCAGCAGGTGGGGCACACTGCATTCCCAAGACTCAGTTCTCTAAACTTATCTCAAATTCAAATAAATTCTCATTAATCTTAGAGACATGAAAATCACATGCATAAGACAAGATCCATGCTAAAACATAAAGAAGTAAACAATGTGCCATGCACAACAAATAACCAATAGATAGGCTCACTAAAATACATATCTCAGAGATAATTAAATACACAATGGAATAACATTATACAGAAACACGGAGAGAACTTATAATTCAAGTAAAAATTCACCAAATGGCTACAGACCAAGGACATTCCTCCCAACCATAGACATTTCTATTCATTTACTCTCAACAACAGTTCACCCCCAAGCCAAGGCTATGAATCCACAAGGACAAGTCCTAGGCCAAATCTAAAATCACACAAAAGTTGGCTAACTAACTCTCAGGTTTCCCAACCTCATAGCAAATCTGAATTTCCAGCTCTCTTTCCTCCTTAACCTGCACAACACAAAGAAATGTAAACCTTTCTCTTCAATGCAATCCCTTAGGCTATCCCACTTCTCTCCAGGGCTCCAATGCTAATGGTCAGGAAATCTCCCTAAGGGAAACTCCAAGGATTCTCAACTGTGGACAATTCTATACGAACTGCCATCAAGCTCATGCACACAGGCATCCATTCTCTCATGGAATGATCAGTGAATTATATTACAACCATTTAGCAATGTCTCTCCTCTTCTAGCCATTCGATTCCATGCTCAACCCAAGATCACATGAAATAGACAGAATGAGTGAGGAAAAAAGAAGGAGAAGAAGAACATAAGAAGAACCAAGGAGAAGAAGATCCAAAACAACCCCCAAGGGATGTTTATATAATTACATGAAGACAATATCCACATGGCCTCCCTCCCAAGAAGCTCATGTAACCCCTTTTCTCCATAAAATCAATTATGGGTAAATAAAATAATAGTAAAAATACTTAGCCCCTCAATCCCCCTCTCTCGTGGAATCATAGCCCATATCTCTTTTGTCCTTGTCCATATTGCAACTAGCGCTGTATTCTATGAATGCATATGAAGTATTACATTTCCTAGGCACTCTGTCCCCTCTTCAACTTTACCAGCTCACCATCCTAAGTCATAATTACATAATACATTCTAGTTCATAACGGTTAAAACCAAGGTGTTACAACTCTTCTCGACGACATTGTTCCAAATTCAAGGATGCAAAAAATTGAAACTCAACTACTAATTTCACAATTCAAAACACAAATTTATCAGTAGCTTTAGAGCATTGTTTTCTCTGTGATAAACTTTCGGACATCAAACAGGAATGAGGAAAAAAACTATTTGAACTCAAATTTAAAGGATTAAGGGCCGAATCTTGAATGAAATCTTAATTATTTCAATTGTATTTTTCTAGTTTAAATGCTACCTTCAGCCACTAAATTCACATTAAATGATATTTTGATGACCGATGGTGGGTAATCAACTCATTTTCTATTCGCTTAGACACTTTTGAAAATCATTTATTTTCGGCACGCTTTACTTTGTTTATCGGGACTTAGCAACAATGTGTATCAGAGGTTTCAAAAATTGTGTTATTGTGGCACCTTTTCACCAACCCTGAAAGAAAATCCTAAGAATATTCCCTTGGCTTCATCGACATGCTTTCTTTCTCTTTTTGGAGCTCAACAAAAAATGAATTAGAACCCTCTAAAGAAGTTGTTTTGACACTCCTTCATGAAAATCTGAAAAAGAATGTTCTATGGATATTCTTTCGGTGGTTTCAAAAAATTTGACCATCTGAATGAGGATGGTAAGAAGAGTTGTGGGCCAATTCAGTACCCAAACAAGAAAATAATTTAGTCCAAAAATTTCCAGTGAAAATGGGATCTCTATCACTTACGATAATCTTGGGGATTCCATATAGATTCTAAACTATTTCCATGAATTTTGTGGCTACTATACTTTCTTTAAAAATATGAGAAAGATAGAAAAATGGACAAACTTTGTGATTCAATCCACCACTACCATGATGACATTATTTCCTACAGACTAGGGTAGAACCATAATAAAATCCATTAAACCTCTTCCCAATGTTGACTTGGTATGGATAATAGTTGTAGGAGACCTAGGGTCTTGATTGTCTCTCCATTATTCTATTGGCAGATCATGTTGATGATTGCAGCTATGTGAAACATTCTCCAGGACACAAACCTGAGAGAGAGCCCCTGAGAGGGGTGTGTGGTTCCTATCTTATATAGAGATGGAACATAGAGATGGCCTCCTTCTTACAGAGAGTTGAGAATAACTCCAGATTATTCTTCTGTGTAACACAATGAGAAAGGAGATTTGCAGAGTTGGATGTGCCTGTGGCTGAGCACAAGGTGAACATGTGAAATCCCAAAGTGCTGGGTGCATCATCATGAGACAAAAATGAAAATGATGTATTAGCCTCCTTTGAGAAGAGAGATGATGAGAAACTCCAGATGACTCTCCTGTGTAATGCAGTGGGAAAGAAGATTTGTTGGGTGGACGTGCCTGTGGACGAGCACATGTGAACATGATCCTAGTGGCTGAGCACTAGTGAAGAAGTGGTTCTTCTGTGTAATGTAGTAAGCAATAAATATGGACATCCCTATGGATGTGCCCCTAGTGGATGAGCACTAGTGGGTGTATACGATCCCTTTCTATATTGTTTAAGAGTCAGACCTGCCTGTAGCCCTAATTGTAATGTAAAGGGTACATGTAGGCCCCACCTTAATGTGATTAATAATTAATGTAAAAGATAATTAATTTGGTTAATATTAATTATATCGTGAGCTATTGAGGTCGACCCTCTTGTGCCAATAGACACTTCTGTTGACAGGTTTAGTCTAGTTATAAGTAAAGGTAAATCCCCCATTGAGGAAATATTTCTTTCATGTGAGTTTGGAAATTTCAGCAAGTACACCTTCTTCGGAAAAGTGCACACCTATCTTGGGTGCTAGTATTCTAGGGTTTGAGCACCCTCTTGTGTGCTAGGTTTCATTGGTGGTGAAGGTCTTTCTCTTGAAGAATATAGCAAAGGATTTAGGCTGGGTTTTGTTCCCTTGTTGAGAAGGGTTTCTCATGATACTTCTTGTGTTCTTGTGCATGGTGTTTCTTCTTGTGATATTGGTTGCTGCAACATTATTGGTTATGCTCAAGTTAAATACTAAAAATGGAATGAACTTCATGCTTAACCTTGCTTATTGAAAAATCAACAGATCACACATTCAACCACAAACTTTTGAACATCAATTTTAGGACCTTCCGAGAAAAATCCTTCTTGATCATATGGTAAGTTTTCAAGAACCTTGAATTTCCTCATATAGGAGAAGTGCACAATTCCAAAAGGACCTTTTGTTTGATTTTGGAAATATTACATAAATATAGTTGATCCCAATACCATAGTAAATCATTCTTCCACACAAATTTATCTAATGCACTTGGTTCCTCTTGTATTTTTTGAATGATATTGCATACCTTTTGATCTTTCTTCCATTCTATCCTTGCTTCTTACACCCAACCAAATTGCAGAATGGGAATATCACATAGTAATCCCTATGTGTCTTCTTCTTTCCTTGAAAGTGCATTCTCCACCACATTTTGTTTTCCTATTTTGTAGATAATTTTAGAATCACGACCTAGCATATTTGTAACCTATTTTTGTTGATCTTTTGAAGATAATTTTTGTTCCAAGAAGTACTTCAAACTATCATGATTTGTTTTTACCTTGAAATGTCTTCCTATTAGGTAATGACACAATTTATTAACTGCATGTAATATGGACAACATTTCCTTTCCACAAATGGGTTTGATTAAGTTCTTTCCTTTACATTGGCTGCTTCCAAAGGCAAGGGGCATTTCTACTTGCATTAAAGTTTCACCAATGCAATGCCTTGAGGCATTGCACTCCACTATAAAGTTTTTTGTAAAGTAAGGCATGGCTAGGACAAGAGTTGTACACATATACTCTTTAAGTTTTTCAAAATATTTAGTTGTTTCTTGAGTCCAAGAAAATGCCTCTTTTTTTTAATAACAATGTTAGAGGTGCTTCTAGTTGACCATAATTCTTGAAAAACTTGTGGTAATAGCCTATCAATCCTAAGAAACCTCTAATATTATTCAAGGTTTTTGGAATTGGGCATTCCATCATAGCTTCAATTTTTTTAGGGTCCACTTTAACACCTCCACGAGATACAATATGATCCAAATATTCCACTTCTTGAACCCAAAAGGCACACTTGGAAGGATTTGCATATAGTTGTTTCTCTTAAAATATTTTTAAGACCATCTTAACATGTTATACATGCTCTTCCAAAGATTTTTTGTATATTAGTATATCATCAAAAAATACTAACACAAATGTTTTGAGGAAGGGTTTGAAAGTATAATTCATCAAGATTTGGAATGTTGAAGGTGCACTAGTAAGGTTGAATGTCATCACTGAAAACTCATAATGAACTTCATGTGTTATAAAGGATATTTTTGAGATGTCTTGTTTCCTCATTTTGATTCAATGATATCCATATTAGATATCCAAATTGGTAAAACAAATTTCTCATTGCAATTCATCTAATATGTCATCAATGACAAGAATAAGAAACTTATCTTTAATGGTAATTTTGTTGAGCTCTCTATAATATGGACACATATGCCATGAACCTTCCCTTTTTTAAACCATCACTATTGATGAAGAGAAACCACTTTGGCTAGGTTAAATGATTCCAACCTCTAATATTTCTTGAACCATATGCTCAATCTCACTCTTTTGTGCATATGGGTACCTATAAGGACTAACATGAGGTGCTACACTTCCAAGTTGAAAATCAATAGCATGGTCATGATCTCAAGTAGGTGGAAGACCCTTAGGAATATATCCAAATACCTTGGAATGATTTTCTATAACCTCTTGGAGATCCATAAGAGGAGAGGGTCTAGATGTTTGAACATATAGGGAGAAAAGTTGTGCAATTACATCATGGTGTCCACTTTTTAGTAATTTTGTCATGCTGCTAAAGATTATCAATTTGGAGGGTTTCGCTTGGATAATTCTATGTTCAATTTCCTTTCCTTCCAAGGAAAATCCCATGAAAAGTTCCTGAAAATTAAGAGTCACCATTCCCAATGATTATATCCATTGGACCCCTAATATAATGTTATCACCACCAATTTTAATTAAAATAATGGGGATATCCAATAGATACTCCTCCATAGTAAGCTTAATACTATGACACTTCCTTGAACATATTATGGTACCTCCATTTGAAATCATTACTTGAAACTCTGGTGTTGGATATATAAATCAATTGAGAAGTTTTGGTAATTTTCAATTAATGAAATTATGGGTACTACTAGAATCAATCAACACTATTACCTTTTTATTTTTTATATATCCTTATATCTTGGAGGTTTATTGAGTATTGATTCCAACCAAAGCATGACAATATATGGTTGGAGTGGAGTAGTCTCTTCTATTTCTAGAGCTTGTGATGGCTCCAATTCTTGATCTTCTTCCTCTTTGCAATCTATATAGAATCATTTCCTCTCATTGCATTTTTTCCCCTTACTATAATTGATGTCACAATTGAAACATAGTCCCTTTTATATTATTTCATCCATTTTATGAGGGGTCAACCTTGTAGGTTGAGTGAGGTTATGATAAGGAACATGGTTCTCTCTATAATTGTTAGTGAGCACCCTTCTAGTGGCCATATTTTTACTTTCAACTTTCCCCACCACACTGAAGTAATGTTCTATAGATTTAAGTTTGAAGAGATGCACCTCATGTTGAATTCTCTCCTTTAATGTTCCCATAAATATATCTAACAAATTATCCTTTGGAATGTTCTTTATCCTATGAGTTAATTTTGGAATTGCTAAATGTGCCATGTAATTTGACCTCTTTGTCATAGATTTATCAATTGACTAAAGAATGTGTTGTTGTTAATTTACCCATAGTGTGGTATAAATTCATTTGTAAAAAATGGAAAAAGAGACAATAAAATCATTTTTTAAATCACAAATACATTGGTACCAAAAAAATTAACTAGGTTCCAAATACAAGGATGCAATAGTTACCTTTTGTAAAGTGGGCATTTGGTGTAGATCAAAGAATTTGATCCATCTAGAATATCCATGTTATAGGATATTTACCATCAAATTTCCTCATATCAATCTTGGGAATTAAGTAGTTCCTTGGTGCCAAGTTTAACCCCGATGATGTGGATCTTGGAGTGATGAATAATCATGATTCTGGTACTCAATATTCGTGTTCTCCAAATGTGTTAAAATATTACCCATATGAGACATGAGTTCAAAAACATTTTCCTCCTTATTTTCATGATTTCCTTGGATCAAAATATCCTTTGGTAACCTCTCATCTAGGGTATGTTAGATCATGGCTTCCATGAATTTTGTAATCATTCCATCTTTTGATCCATCAAATCCTTGATTTTATCTTCAATTTCCCTTTTAAGGATTTATTGGGAATATACCAAATCAACCCTTTTCAACACATTATCACCCATTACATTAACTTGGTTCCTCAATAGGGATATTTGGTTCTATAAGTCTTCACATTATTCAAGATTCATGAATGAGTTCTATGGAGGTTTATAAGGTGTATTTTTTTCCACCACCTCTTTCCATGTGAGCCAAAAATAATATCTACTTAGATTTATTTTGTATTCTTCTCTTTACCACACCTTTCGAATCACCTCAAAGAAATATTACAATAAAAAATTATGAAGTTCCAATTTAACATACCTTTTTAAAACCTTGATTTGGAGACTATTTTGCAAGTCCACCTTGCACCCGATATAAATATAAAATTCTACAGCTATGAGTCTAAAATTTCATTCTATGATATATTTATGTTTCTTTTATGCAATTCCATAGGTTTGACTAAATTTTGATGTGCCAAGAAAACATTTTGGTAACTTTCCTAAAACTTGATGATTTTGGCCCTTTTAGGAGAGCAAATTTGTACGGACTGTCACATGTCCACTTTTTCGTCTCTACTTCCAAGTTTTTAACATGTAACACTATTGTTCATACTTAATTCAATGTGAATAGTGGAACTCAATTTAGATCTTTCTAGTAACATATATGAATATTTTACCTAGAATACCTGTTTGAGATTGGTTTTAGGATTAGTAAAAAAACCTAACTTCTGCAACATGCAATTTGAAAATTAAAGTGAACTATGATTCAAATTTTTACCATAAATATTTCTTTATGTCATATCAAGATAAAAAAAAAATTGATGTCTGAAACTTCCCAAAAAAAAACTTATAGCAAAAATTCCAATATGGCTCATTTGAAGGAGCCAAACCCAAGGATCATATGCTCCAAAACCATATTTTATGCACCAAACACCCAAATAACATAAAAATAGAAAAATAAGTAACTCCATGCTTCGATAATGAGAGACATGAATGAATGAGAAGCATCTTTAAGGGGAAAACTCATTTTACAATATAACAAATGCACAATATGAGATGATCTATAAAACTAGGTTTCCCTGGTATATATAAGAGACAAAGAGTACAATTGCAATTAAAGGGTCTAGATGACCATTAAAGAGCCTAACCGACAAATATGGACAACACCAATATAACAATAGAAATGTAATACCTAAATATCTAGGGCTTAATAGAATGTTTGATTCTTTGACTAACAAGTTGAACCGAGAAGTGGTGCTTCCATTGTTTGTGAGGGGCTAGTAAACCATCATAATGTTAGTGGTCAAAGAGAAATGAAAAAAAATAATTGTTGTGGGAAACCTTATTATCAAAGTTGGGTATGGATGTCTCTAAAATATCATGGAACTATTTGAGGGACATTTTATAGAATTCCACCTCTATGAGGAATTCATTGAAAAGTAGTTCAATGAGTTCAATTCTTTAAGACAAGGTAACAATTTAGTGCCAAAGTATGAGACTATATTTATGGAACTTTTAATGTATGCACTGCATATGAACACAGGGAAGTTATAGGTAAATAATTTTGTGTACATGTTAAACTATAAGATCATATTGAAATTTTGAATATTGATTCCCTATACTTTTCATGAGGAAATTTAGAGAGCTATCATAGCCGAGGAAGAACTCAAGGAAGGTGGTTAATCAAGAGCATATAGAACTGAAAGCTCAAGAGAATAGAGACAAAGTTCTCAGTCAATTAGCTCATATATACCAATGGTAGAGAATAGGATGTTCCAAGGGCCACATGATGGAGACCCAGAGATGTTAGGGTCACTTTACATGCCACTGATGCAACAAGGCATTGCTAGACCATAACACACTCAAAATATTAGTGAGTCCAAGTTTGGGAGTTTGAGGCAACCTCTTAAGAGGGGTTGTTAGACATGTAGAGAGACACACTTTCAGAAGAGTTTCCACATGAAATAAAAGGATTTGGTTAGGAGTAGATCCAAAACATTGTAGGTGATTTGGGTAAAGTCCACATGATTCATGCAATGTCTAAAGAAGGGATAGGGAAGTTAGTTAAAAAATGTGAAGTTAATCTTAGGTATGTGTTACCCAAGTGTCATTGTGCACTACCACCTTGGGATGATATGATCATATGTATGGATTGATTAGAAGCTCATGAAGTAGTGTTAGCTTGTAAGGGTAAAATTCTTTATTTTATAAACAACTTGGGACACAAAATAATTTTAATAGAGGAGTGTATTTGATATTTATTTCAATGATGCAACTAAAAAAAAGTCTCAGTAAGGGTTGGAAGTTGTATTCTATGAAAACTATGAACAATAAATAGGATATGGTGAACAAAGTTCAACATTGCATATATCATAATTTTTAGATGTGTTTCCAGAAGAGTTACCTAGACTACCACCTAAACAGGAGTCAGATTTGAAAATTAAACTTAAAGTAGGAATTGAAACTATCTCAAAGGCTCCTTATAACATGGAAGCCTTGGAATTGTGAGAGTTGTAGATGAAGCTCCAAGAATTGTTGGATTTGGGATCTATTCATCATCATATATCACCATGGGAAGCATAAGTGATATTTGTAAAGAAGAAAGATGGATCATAGAGGATTTGTATTGACTATCAATAGTTGAACAAAGAAACCATAAGAAATCAATATCTGTTGCCTAGGATTAATGATCTAGTTGATCAAATGAAAGGGGAAATTGTATTTTCAAATATTGATTTGAGATTGAATATCATCAGTTAATAATTAGGGAAGAGGAAATCCCTAAGATAGTCTTTTGGTCATTATGAGGTTGTAGTGGTGCCATTTAAGTTGAAAAATGTGCCAGTTTTGTTCATTAATTTAATGGATGGGGTGTTTCGACAATACCTCAATAAGCTTTTTTGTGTCGTTGATTTGTCACCATTATTATCACTTACAAACACCCATTTAATTCCTTTTACTTCCTCTTACCACTCATTTATCACTCTATTTACCACAATTTCTCATAAAACACCATGTCATACTTATTTATGATTTAGTGGTTAAGTAATGCTCATTTTCCTTCATTTTTAATGAATTAAAGATTATCATACTTGATTTTTACTGATGATGATTCATGAAGCAATTTCCTGTAGCAACAATAACAACACTCATGGTGGAAATCTCCAAGGTTGGCATACTAGTGCACCTCCACATGGGTTTTGTTCCTAAGATCAAATACATGGATCTACATGGATCTAGGTGGATCAAACCTTTCTCAGCTCGCACGTGTGGGCCTCCAACATGAGTTAAGGGTATAGACCCAAAATTAGCATCGATTTTGAAACAACCAACTTCCGCCTCAATTTTTAAGCAGATGAAGATGGGTATGAAAAATACGAGACATGGGTTTTGTCTGTAGCGTAGAAAATTGCTCTTAAATCATGTCGTTTTCCAAAATGAGCTACAGTTTAAGAGATAAGGGTGGTTCTCTATCACGAACAGATTTTGTGAAACAACCAACTTCCACCTCGATTTCTAAGTCGATGAAGATGAATCTGAAAAATCAGAGACATGGGTTTTGTCTATAGCATAACAAATTGAATACTTTATGAGCTGTTTTCCAAAATGAGCTACGATTTGAGATATAAGGGTGGTTCTTTAACATGAATTTGCCCAAATTGACGTAAAACCCAGATTTTGTGATTTTTCTCCAAAAATGTAAAATTCGTTTTCTGATTTTAGGGATTTGGTTCTCTCCTTCCCCAACTAATTTTTATGTATAAATAATACTAATAGGGGGAGAATCAATCAATAGTTAGTATTCTAGTTTTTGATTAGCTGGTCTAGCGAATGAGGAACAACTTTATATCTGTAATTCCCGATTTTGATTAATAAAGGTTCAACAGTTCATGGTGAAAAATATGAGACATTGAGTTAATACGTAGTTTCTGAACCTTTTCCAGCCCTTGCTAAGGAGGAAGGGCCCTCCTCTTTAACATGGTTTGTTGTTGTTGTACTAATAAGTAGATTGATTTTATTTAGTTTGCCAATTAGTGTTGTGTTTGTTATTTTGCAATTATTATCTTAGATAGAATGTTGTTATTGAATTTACCCATTAGAGATTGTTATTGTTCTTACTTATGATTGATTGTGAATATTTTGATACAGATACAGGTTGTTGTTACTCAATCTTAACCATTGCATTCTTTCTAGTTAGAGCCGATTTATATGATTGTGTGTTGTTGCAAGATTGTTGTGCAGGTTTGATTAATTCTAGATGATTTTCTATTAACAAATTATATTTTCAGGTAGATCTGGAGTGTTTATGGTACTTAGTTATTTTCCTTTTAAGTTGAGTGATTTCCTTCTGCAAGGAGTGGGTTGTTATTCATGTAAGAGAGGAGGTTTGATGATTCAAAGTGTTGTTGTTTATGCAAGTGTGTAGAGTGTTTAATTTTAGTAGCGTGATTTCATTCCCAACATTGTTTTCTTTCTTTCATTTGTTTAATTCAATTATGCAAGGAGTTCATTTCATTTATGCAAGTGTGATTTTATTTCAGCAGAGTGTTTTTAATTCGAAGTAGTGTGAGTGTGTTTCAATTCCAAGGTAAGTGTGAAGAGTGTTTCCTTTCAAGCATTAGTGTTTTACTTTCAGCAAGTGTGTTTCATTTAAGCAAGTGTTATCTAGTATACAATGTGATTTTAATTCTCGAAGAATGAGTGTGTTTCTTTCTTAAGTTTGCATACCAATGGATAATCAATGTCAGGAGAAAATCGTGCCTGCATATACCTTGCACGATAACTTTGAAAAAAGGATGTACCCCGAGTTGAAAATTAATGTATTGGGTGATTGATTTGTTTTAATTAGAAAATTAAATCTACCAACATTTTTGCGTTGTTGTCAGGGAAGTTATTAAGGGTGCAAGAGTACAACTGATATTGTTTTTTTCATTGTTAAAATAGAGCATGCTAGAAGTACCCATGACATGTAGGATTGCATGAATAGTGTAGGAGAAGGAAATGTTTCCCCAAAAATCTTTAAATACTAATCATGCAGGTAGAAGGGGACGAGGAGGAAGAGAGTTTGGAATACTTCATTGAACACTTCCAATATATCGTACAAAGTGCTAGAATTATGAAATAAACCAATGGTGAAGTGATAAGAGCTGAAATTGGTAATTTGTTTGAAAATCTTAAAACTGATGTTATTAGCGCTTTGTATTCACAATTATATGTTTTGCAGGTAAATAAGAAGTAGGCTAAAGCCGAGAAAGCACTATCAATATTCTTCTCAAGGTGCAGACATAATCACCCTTTAAAATAATGCCCTCTCAACAATGTTGAAGTCTGTTGCATCTGCGAGCAGGACCACCTTACGAAACTCCGCCCCTCATTGCCAGGATTGAAAGAAGTGTTCCAAGAATCCAAAGAGGAGGTTTACAAAGTCTATTTCATTGCTTCTAAGAAGCCATGGGAATCCCACCCTTCTGGTATAAATCAAGACTCCTCCTTGCTTTTCAATACTTGAAATAACATGTGTAATCTTTAGTAGGTCTCACAAAAAATGTGATATCCTACAAATCTATGGAAGTTTCCTAATCCTCCCCAGATTCTGTATCCTACACCATGGTCACAATGTCCATCTCAGCCAAATCAGACCTTTACATGGCCTTAAGTATGGAAAGGATCTCCTTTTCCTGGGGGACATTTCCCAATTCAAACTCAATTACCTGTACAACAACAATTGCAACTCCCCTCAAATGTGATACCAAGTAATCCTCCCCTGCCACCCCAAATTCCTATAAAACCTAACCTAAATATAAATAATAAGGAAGTTTCACCCTGAGAAACAACCCAAACCTGAGAACAATCTGAGTAACAACACATCGATACAATTCATGTTGTAGCTCCAGATAACCAAACTCAAGTACAAGATTCTACTATGTTCTCTCAGGAATTTGTTACTCTAACATTTCCAGAAGTTTCTATTCATTCTCATGTTGAAACTTCTCTGAGATCACCATATTCATAAAGGAACTTGTTGATTAGGGGAGGGAATGCCACCACAAGGACCTTCTTAAATCCTTGTCTAAAGTTAAAAATTGTCATGAAGGGGGAGTTATCCCAAGAACTTGTATAAGACCAAAAGATACATAAATCGATCCCACAAGCGGGGGGGGGGGGGGGGGGTAGAAGTTTCTTCTAGTTATCCTTATCAACATGAATTAGAGCTCAGAGAATCATGGTCATCATCCAAGGAGAGAAGACATTAGAGACATAAATTGAAGAATTCATTGCATCCTTGTCACCTAACCCAAACCCCTTGTACATTCAAAAGTTTGATGAGACCACTTTTGGAGAGATTCATGGCATGCCAACCAAAGAAGAGAACTAGGAAGGTAAATACTACATTGAATCACGGTTCCAAGTAGTCCTCAGTCATCACCACTACATTATTTGAAAATTCTTGGCACCATATCCATCAAAGCCTTCATGTTCTGGTATCTCTCAAAGTATATTCTTCAAGCTTGAATATGCGTATGCTTGTAATTCTATTATGCACATGGCTCCATTGGAAATATTCCTACACTTGAAGATAAATTTTTATTTCTTCAAGTAGAGTAGGATAATGTAAAGAATAAATAAACAATTAAAACAATAAAGATAAAAAAAAATAAGTCCAGTTGTGAAAACAAGTTTATTGGCACAACTGGACATGGTCTTTGCCTGAAAACCAAGTTATTGGCTAGAAAAGTTCACAATAAGGTTTTGTAATTTTATGTTGGATCAAATTTTGTAATGTAATTCTTCAAAATCATTATGTTTTTATGCTCATGTTAGAGGATGTGGGATTCCTTAAGGCCCACCCTTTGACAAATATCATCCCATCGACTCCAACACATCATCTAGGATCGAGGTTGGAGTTTCATAGTGCCCTGGGATCTGCATGCATCAATGGAAAATTTCCTTATTGTTAATCATGGTGATTCATTAATGCCTTTTGATTGACGAATATTGCAGGTGACTTGAGTCCAACACATCCATTTGTACATGTCAATATGCACTAAGGTACTTTAACACTCACTACCATTAAATGTGAGTTGCTTCATGTTGGTTAACGACATGCAATAATGGATGATAATCCAACAACCTCTCTTCATGCTCGACATCAACACATTTATTCTCATGATGAGACTTGTACCTTGGGTTTTGTAGAAGTTGAGGACTATATGGTTTCATGGTTTTAACATCATCTTACAAATCTCAGTGAGAATAAGAGAATGAGTTCTCTATTTTCAGTAGAACTTCTACTCATCCTTTGTTTCAACAATTCTTTTTCATTCATTTTGCAGCAGTCAAAAGTCTCTAGATCCGCCACTATAGTGAGTATCGACCTTGCTCACCCTTAGGATTTTAGTGTTCTCTTGGTCCCAATGTATGCCATTTTTAGATTGTTTTCTATACATTACTCTCAACATCATTTCAACCTACATTAGCTTCGATAGACATCAGTCCATCCATACCAATCAAAGCTTTCATGGAGATAAAACTTGAGGTAAAATAGTGTGAGTTATTGATTTATTAAAAGTTTAGGAGAATGTCATGAAAAACCATTGAGCATTATTTCATTCGTTTTTTTTTTTCAAACCATCATTTCCACTTCCATATAATCTCATATTTTCCATACCATCTATTCAAATTATGCCTAGATAAAGAATAAAAAGAATACCCTATTTTCATGTAGTCTTGTTGCTGTCACATAATAACCATCAGTAAGAAAAAAAAGAACTATTGTTTCTCCACAAGAACCAACACCAGAAAAAGAGACCACGTTTTATCATAGAATACACATGAGGACATGTTGTATAATTAGTTTGGGGGATATAGGGTTTGTTTTTCAATCCATGAGATTTCATAGAGGAAAAATGAGATTAGGCTGAGAAGGACAAACAAAATAGGTTCATGGTGATTTCTCAATATTCACTCATTCACATTTTGTTTTCAAATGCAAAAATTAAATTGATGATATCTTGCAAACCGTAAACTGGGTTTTCACAAAATTTGGGGGAGAGAAGCAATATAGCGAGATGAACAAACCTAATAAAGTTATCACTAGCCCAGTTCATAAGTTTTTAGATATTAAGCATGATTAACATCATCCATTTTTCCTATATATCGATATCTATGCATCATATGGCTTTGATTTTTGGTGTGGAGAAGCATTGGAATAATAAAAATATTCCTGGAAAAATTTGTCGAAACCTAGTTTTTATTTTGTGAGAAAATGGTTTAAAATGTTTGTTGCTACTCTTGAAACACTTTCTGTTACTCACCTGTAGAATCTTATTTTTCATATATTGGGATCTGTGCATTAGGTTGCTATTATTTTTGGTAGGAATATGCATTAGATGGTGATCCATAAAACCACCAAAAATATTCTTCATTCAAGTTATTGTTTGCATACAAATTCAAAATTTCAAATATGATGTTACTCCACTATAGCAGCTACATCACTTGTTGTTACTCCACTATAGCAGCTACATCACTTGTTGTTACTCCACTATAGCAGATACATCACTTGTTGTTACTCCACTATAGCAGATACATCACTTATTGTTACTCCATTATAGAAGCTACATCACTTCTTGTTACTCCACTATAGCAACTACAACATTTGTTGTTACTCACTTGCAACATCTTATTTGTTTGTATCTTGAGATTGGTGAACTAGATTGTCGTCTTTTTTGTAGGCAAAGGAATTAGATGGTGATCAATATATTCACCAAAATCATCATTCTGGATTTTTGCTTGCATCAAATGCCACATTTTCAAATATGTTGTTACTATAACAACTACTCTAACAGATTGCTACAACTCCACCGGAATTGCTAAAATTCACTTGAGGGCTACTTTTGAAGCCATTGTTTGAACAAGTTTCTGGGTGTTATTGGGAAAGAAGTTTTATATTATATCAACATCATTAGTTGTAAAAGCATAGTGGTTTTGGGTACTATGCATTGAAAAAATGGAAGCACCATTCAAATGATTCATTGCAACTTGGATTGGGTTGCATGAGGACATGCACCATCCTTAGTTTGGGGGGTGAATTGTTGTGCATTTCTTACTTGGAATTGCACTATTTTCTTGACCTTCCATTTGATAGAAAATTTATTAGTTTGGGGGAGTGGAAAAATAATTACCTAGAGAGGAATAGGCTACCCCACAAGAACCTACAACAAAAGAAGCTTCTATATAAGCCATTCCTATAGAAAAAAATATCTCTTCATCCTTGAGTTTGGGTGTGTACAACAACAATTTTCATTTTTCAGTGGACAACAATAGTTTTAAACATTAATGACACAAGAAAGCCCTATTACTATTACACAAGAACCAACAATAGGAAGTCCTATTGCTATTACACAAGAACCAGTAGTAGGTCACAAAATATCACCATGCCATGAGTTATTATTTACTACTATTACTCCTATTATAACATTGTTGATGTTACTTAGTTCTGTTGTTACTCCTGTTATAACAATGTTTTGTTACTCAATTTTGATGTTACTCTATTCCATTGCTACTCCTGTTATAACACTGTTGTTGTTACTCTATTCTGTTGTTATTCTTGTTATAACACTGCTTTTGTTACTCTATTATGTTGTTACTCCTGTTATAACACTCTTGTTATTACTCTATTCTACTGCTACTCTTGTTATAATACTATTGCTACTCCTGTTATAACATTGTTGTTATTACTCTGTTCTGCTGCCAATCTTGTTATAACACTATTGTTGTTATTGTGCTTGGTTGTTACAAAGGTGTTGGGTTTCATGAGGACATGCAACATATTCAATTTGGGAGAGATGTTGGGTTGTTGAGTTGTCACCATTAATATCACTTACAGACATCCATTTCATTCATTTTACTTCCTATTACCTCTCATTTATCACTCCATTTACCATAATTTCTTGTAAAACACCATGTCATACTTATTTATGTTTTAGTGGTTAAGTAATGCTCATTTTCCTCCATTTTTAATAAATTAAATGTTGGAAAATTTGTTGTCATTGATGTGAACCTTAGAAGAATCCCTAAAGAAAATTCCAAAATCCCCTAAAAGTGATGATGATGTGTCCACTTGAATAAGCCTTGAAGAGCCTTGAATAAGCCTTGGCATAAATGTATATAACTCCAAAGTGGTCCCCTTATGGCGTATATTTTAAGCATGGCCATCACAGGATGAGATAACATGTGCCTCTTTCCATATGACCACTTTTATTTGTACACAAATCGATCCATAAGATTTCTAATATAAATATTACAAGCCTACAACGTCCAGGATAAATATTGCAAGATGGAGGTTGTTGAAAGTATTAATTTTTGGTCTATTTGGATACCCTATCTTTGAGAGAAATTTTCCCCTACATAACTAACTCAAATGGAATCACAAGTTACATGTTTATAAATATTATTCTGATACCTTTCGAATGGTATATGAAAGTCCCTCTAACTCCCTAGAAATGAGGAGATATGAGTTTTTCCATTTGATAACCCAACCAGAAAATTGAGGTCGACTCAACTAATTTTTGGGGACAAAATTACTATAAATACATGATAGAATTTCGTATTTTGAGAGTAACCAATGAATATATCAAGTTTGAGGTGCACTCAAGGAGTTGGGGTGTATTTTTGGTGTGCAAGAGCAGTCTAAGGGATTCTCTTAAGGTCTTTCTTATTCTCAAGGTATGCTATAAGGTTGTGATGTTGTCATAAGGTTGTGAGGTTTTCGTATGCACTTTTGTGAAGTTGTGATGTTGTTGTATGTTATTATACCAAGTTGTGATGTTTTCGTGAGGTTTTGATGCTGTTGTATGCTCTTCTATGAGGTTGTGATGTTTTTGTGATATTTTCATGAATGGATGTTTCCATCAGTGGATGTTGTCRTCATGATTACATTATGGGAATGATGCTATGAGGTTGGATGTTTCCATAGGGTTTGAAGTATTKTCTAYGAAATGAAGCATGTAGGTGAATTCAAAAGTACTMTRTGTATGAAKATCTTGGATTGGTGATATCTTATTGATTTGGTGCTTAGTTGATAATATTGGTGTCTTCACTCAGCAGGTTGGTGCCTATGCTTTTGGGAGTGGGTGCTTCCTTCCAGTTGGAGATGGTAAATCCAGGGGGTTGGTGCCTCCTTCCATTCAGTGCTAGTAAATCAGGGATTTGGAGCTTCCTTCAGGTTGGTGCCTCCTTCCAGTTAGTGCTGGAGAATATTGGAAGTTGGTGTTTCCTATGAATGCAATATTAACATAATATAAGAAAATCATTTCATGGTTTTCTCCCGTTTGGGTTTCCACATAAAAATCATGGTGTTTTGTGTTTGGTTTCTGTGATGATGAATGACATTGTTAATAATTAATGTTTATATGATGTGATTAAAGTTAAAAATGGAAAAAAGTGATCAATTTGATTCACCCCCACTCTAAGTATTGATGAATATTGTAACAATTGGTATCAGAGTAGGTTCCTTCAGGAACAATCTAACCACTGGAAGGAAAATCATGGATAAGTAAGGAGAATTTATAAAAAATGGAACACCATTGTTTGATGGGTAAAATTATTCTTTTTGGAGCATAAGACTGAGAGCATTTTTGCAGACATAGGGATTTGATGTTTGGAAAGCTGTAGTAAATGGATAGATTACAACATATTCTCCCCCAATAGATAATGCTGTGAAAAAGATCAGTGAATACAATTCAAAGGCTATGAATTCCATTCTAAGTGATCTAACAGGTTAAAAAATTATTAAATTTATGCATTGTGATTATGCAAAGGAAATATGGGATAGTATCAAGAATGTTTATGAAGGAAATGCTAAAGTAGAAGGGGCCAAGATTCATACTTACAGAGGAAAATTTGAACATTTGAGAATTAAGGAAGATGAAGATATTGCAACTTATTTTCTCTGAGTTGATGAAATTTTGAATGCTATAAGAGGACTGTCAGAAAAGATTGAAAATTCAGTTACTGTGCAAAAGATAATGAGATCTCTCCCAATGATATTTGACCCTAAAATATCACCTCTAGAAGAAAGAAAATATATGGCTATGTTGAGCATGGATGAATTACATGGAATACTTAAAACATATGAAATGAGAACAGAACATGAAAATCCATCCAGAAGAGAAGAAAATTTCAAAGCCTCCAAGAAGACAAGAAATAACAAGCCAAGGTCAAAACCCTGCTCCAACAATAGTGATGATTCAAATAATGAAGAAGAAGCCAACTTTGTGATAAAGATGAAAAGAGGAACCTACAAGTACAAAGGTGAGTTTCCTTTCAAATTCTTTAAATGTGGTAAATTAGGACATTTTTCTTCCAAATTTACTTATGCAGGGTGTTCATATAGTGATGAAGAAGAAGTTCCTAAGAAATAAAAGGAATATTAGAAAAGAGACAAGGAAAGAAACAAAGGAAGATTTTTGACAAATAAAATCATGTATTCAAAATATGATAGTTCCTCATCCGATGAAGATGATGATAGTGACAATGAATCAAGAAGACTAATATTCATGCCATTAGAGACTCAAGAAGAAACTACTGAAAATAATGAAGGAGATGAAGGAGAAGAAGGATAAGTGAATCTTGAGGCATAATTGATCAGTTCCTTAAGTGTTATAAGAATAGTAAGGAAGAAAAACAAGTCTCTCAAAGTAGAGTTAAGTAAATTGAAGGAATGCTTTCAAAACCCTAGCGAAAACTATAAAGAAGCCAAGGAGACTATCATAGATCTAAAGATTCAATTGGAAGAAGTCAAAGTGATTGAAGAAACACTCAAGAGACAACTAGAATAAAATAAGACAATAACAACGAATTTGGAAGGTGAAATAGTCTCACTAAGAAATGAACTACAAAAGAAGGACATCCAACTAAATTTTGGCAATAACACCAAAATACTAGATGAAATCATTTGCAATAAAAAACCGTTCTATGAAAACTCTAGAATTGGATACAAAAAAAATTACACTGGTGAGGGTTCAAACTATATGATAATAGGAAATGAAGTAGAGAAAATAAGTTATGCATATACTATCAAGGGTTACATAATGAAAGAAGAATTCAATCCTCCAAAGGAGGACATACAAAAACCAAAAATAAAGAGGAATAAAGAAGAAGATTTTGAATTCAGAGTAACTTAGAATAAAAAACCAATAATGAAGAAGACCCAATAATAAGATCACAATTTTAGAAGAACAACACCAACTAGAAGACCACCCACACTTATGTACCAAAATATTTTTCTTGGCTTGTGTTATTGTTGCAATAATTATGGGCACACAACTATAAATTGTAGAGCCTATGAAAAGGGTAGAAACACCTGGAACACAAGTATCTATGAAAATCCCAAGAATTGATATGAAGGAAATTATCCCAAAAAGCCTTGTGAGGTGTTTGACAAAAATTATAACAGTTTTGGTGCTCTGAATTATGAAATTGAATTCTACAAATGTAACAATTTTGGACACAGCCAAAAATTGTAGAAGTGATTTAATAATTTGTTCAATGGAAACTATGAATATTCCTTTCTATCATATAGGGGAACAACAAAGAACTTGGAAAACGAAGCAACAAGATTTGAAGTTTGAGGAATGTGGTTTTACCTTACAAGCTCAAAATAGAAGAAGCCATTGGTATATTGACAGTGGATGCTCAAAGCATATGACTGGAGACAAAAACATATTTGTAACAATAAAGAAAGAAAAAGAGGGGTCTGTCACGTTTGACAATGATAAATCAACCAAAATTATAGGAAAATGGATAGTCAATCTTGGAAACAAAGATGTTGTGGCAGGAAATTTCTTACTTGTTGAAAATATGAAGCATAATTTTCTAAGTGTGAGTCAAATGTGTGATCATGGACAAACACTTATATTCAATTCAAAATAATGTGAAATAAGGAAAGAAGGATCAAACATACTAGTGGAAACAAAGACAAGGACTCCAAACAACATATACATATTGGATGAGATCAAAGAAGAAAGATGTTGTTTGGGAAAACAAGATGAAAGTTGGAATTGGCATAGGAGAATGAAACATATGCACTTTGATAATATTGTCAAGATCAGCAAGAAGCAAATTGTAAGAGAAATGCCAGAAATTACAAAGCCAACAAATACTAAGTGCAAGCACTACCAACATGGAAAACAAACAAAAGTTGAATTGAAGACAAATGAATACTCTACGAAAAAACCATTGGATATTGTACACATTGATTTATGTGGGCCCACAAGAACAAAATGACTAGATGGTGAACGATACTTCTTGCTACTCATTGATGACTACACCAAAATGATCTGGTTTTTCTCTCTCAAGAAAAAGTAATAAGATTTCAAATGTTTCAGGGTATTCAAGGAACTGGTTTAAAACGAAACTGATTTGAAAATCAAATGCTTAAGATCAGATAATGGAGGTGAGTTTACTTCAAAGGAATTCATGGATTTTTGAGAAGAACATGGAATAATAAGTCAATTCTCAACAGCTAGAACACATCAACAAAATGGAGTTGCTGAAAGGAAAAACATAACTATACAAGAAATGGCCAAAACCATGTTAAATGACTCCAAGCTAAGTGACATATTTTGAGGACAAGCAATGCATACAACTATTCACATATTGAACAAAGGATTGATCAGAAGTAATAGTGATAAGACTCCATATGAGTTATGGAAAGGAAGACCGACCAATGTCAAGAACTTTAGAGTGTTTGGAAGCAAGTGTTACATAAAAAGGGAAGACAAAAAGATTGAAAAAATTGACTCCCAGGTGGACGAAGGAATATTTGTTGGGTACTTATGAAAAATAAAAGAATATAAGTGCTACAATCTAAGACTCAACAATCTAGTGGAAAGAATCAATGTAAAAGTTGATGAAATAGACTTGTTGAAGACAAAGAAGGAAATAATAAATTAAAACATCTTTGAAGAATAGGAAAATGAAGAACTAAAGCAAGAAGAAGAGGAAGAAGAAGAACAACAAGAAGAAGAGAAGTAGCCAGAAGTAGAAAAAGAAGAAAACAACCAACACAATTTTCATACACCTTCTAGGACACCTAACCGTTGGCTTTAGAAGAATAATCCACCAAAAAAAATCATTGGAGATAGAAGTACTAGAGTAGAAACCTAAAGAAGAAAGCAAGCACTGACACCTGAACAAGGAAATTTTTCATTACTGTCCATAGTTGAACGAAGTAACTTTGAGGAAGCCATAAATGATGAACATTGGATCAAGGCTATGTAAGAAGAGCTAAATCAAATAAAGAAGAATGAGACATGGGAACTAGTTCTAAGACCAAAGGAAAAAAATGTGATCAGGACAAAATGGGTCTTCATAAACAAGTTAAATGAATATAGACAGGTAACCATAAACAAAGCTAGACTAGTGTGTAAAGGATATGCTCAAGTTGAAGTAATATATTTTGAAGAAACCTTTGCTCCCATGGCCAGAATGGAAGCAATCATAATGTTCTTGGATTATGCATACTCCAAAAGGATCAAAGTGTATCATATATATGTAAAATCAAATTTTCTAAATGGATAATTAGAAGAAGAAATCTACATAGAAAAACCATAAGGGTTTCTACTATTAGAAAATGAAGATTGTGTTTGCAGATTGAAGAAATCTTTGTATGGACTTAAGCAAGCTTCAAGAGCTTGGTACTTAAGATTAGAGAGGTACTTACAAAAAAAGGATTTAGAAGGGGAAATGCGTATAGTAACCTCTACATAAAAGTGGATCAATGTTGTGTGATTATTATAGAAGTATATGTTGATGACATCATCTTTGGAAGTGATGATGATATATTGAGTCAAAAGTTTTCCAAGGATATGCATAATGAATTTGAAATCTCCCTACTTGGGGATTTGAATTTATTCTTAGGAATATAGGTATCTTATCTAGATGAAGGAATTTTCATTTCAACCAAGTACATCAAGGAAATGTTAAAGAAGTTCAAAATGGAAGACTTTAAACCTATGCGTACTCCTATGGTTACCAGTTTCAAGTTTAGCAATGATGATGAATCAAAAGAAGTGGATAAAATACTCTACAAATCAATGATTGGTAGTATACTTTATGTGACAACTTCAAGAACAGATGTAATGCAAGCATTTGGACAGGTCACAAGATTTCAAGTGGCACTAAAGGAAACCCATGTTCTAGTAGTGAAAAGGATCTTCATATATCTTAAAGGAACAACATATTTTGGGCTATGGTATCCGAAAGGAAATGAGTTAACTATGGTCACCTACACAGATGTATATTGGACATGAAGTATTGATGACATAAGAAGTACATGTGGAACACCTTTCTACTTAGGTGACTTCTTAGTGTCCTCGTTGAGAAAGAAACAATCCTAAGTATCCTTATCCACAAAAAAATCATAATATATTGCAAAACAAACATGTTGTACTCAGATTCTCTAGATGAAAAAAACATTTCCAGACATACAAGTGAGATATGATGATCCTATTCTGATACTCTATGACAACACAAGTTCTATAAGCATCTCCAAGAATCCAGTGATGCATTCCAATACCAAATATAATCCTATTAAGTTTCACTTTCTGCAGGAACAAGTCACAAAAAATAATATCAATTTGGAGTATAGTGGGACAAAATAACAGATTGCATACATCTTCATAAAGCCTCTTTCTAGGGAGACATTTGAGTATCTTCAAAAAAAATGGGAGTAATTTATGCTCCAAATTGATTTCCATAATATTCTGCAAGATCAAAAAGGGAATACTGTGAGGGGGAGTTACCCTTTGCCATTGATGTCAAAGGGGGAGAGAAAAATAATAAAAATAGAAGCATGAAGACAATGGGAGTCAGATCATGAAGACAAGGGGAGCATGGATAGGGGGATCACAATTGTTTTACTAAGTTACCATCAATGCCAAAGGGGGAGATTGTTGGAAAATTGGTTATCATTGATGTCAACCTTAGAAGAATCCCTAAAGAAAATACCAGAAGCCCTAAAAGTGATGATGATGTGTCCACTTGAATAAGCCTTGAAGAGCCTTGAAGAAGCCTTGAATACGCCTTGACATAAATGTATATAAATCCAAAGTGGTCCCCTTATGGAATAACTTTTAAGCATGGCCCTCATAGGATGATATAACCTGTGGTTGTTACCACATGACCACTTTGATTTTTACACAAATGGAGCCCAAAATATGTAAAATATAAATATTACAAGCCTACAGATGTCCAAGATAAATATTGCAAGATGGAGGTTGTTGAAAGTATTAATTTTTGGTCAGTTTGGATACCCTATATTTGAGGGATTTTTTACCCTACATAAATAAATCAAATGGAAGCACAAGTTACATGGTTGGAAATATTATTCTAAGACATTTCCAACTACATATGGAAGTCTCTCTAACTCCCTAGGAATGAGGAGATATGAGTTTTTCCATCTGATATCCCAAACAGAAAATTGAGGTCGACTCAACTAATTTTTGGGGAAACAATTACTATAAATACAAGATAGAATTTATAATTTTAAGAGTAACCAGTGAGGATATCAAGTATGAGGTCCACTCAAGGAGTTGGGGTGTTTTTATGGTGTGCAATATAACTCTAAGGGATTCTCTTAATCCCTTTTTTATTCTCAAGGTATGCTATAAGGTTATGGGGTTTCCATATGCAATGTTGTGAAGTTGTGATGTTGTCGTATACTCTACTATGAAGTTGTGATGTTACCGTGAGGTTGCAATGTTGTATGCTATTCTACAAGTTTGTGACCTTTCCATGATGTTTCCATCAGAGTATTTTTCCTTCAGTGATTACATTCTAAGAATGATGCTATGAGGCTTGCTAGCGTTTGAAGGATTGTCTACGAAATGAAGCATGAAGGTGAAGTCAGAAGTACTCTATGGATGAAGATATTGGATTGATGATGTCTTATTGATTTGGTGCTCAATTGAGCATATTGGTGTCTTCATTAAATAGGTTGGGGCATGTGCTTTAGGGAGTGGGTACTTCCTTTCATTTGGAGCTGGTAAAGCCAAGGGGTTGGTGCCTCATTCCATTCGGTGCTGGTAAACGAGGGAGTTGGAGATTCCTTCAAGTTGGTTCCTGTAAATTAGGGGGTTGGTACCTCCTTTGATCCAGGTGGATATCGGTGGCCACCCACGTTTTCCAACTGGCTTAAAACAATTTTCTAGCAATTTTGGCAATTTACTATTTTTAGTAGTTTTTAACTTTCGAGGCCATTTGGAGGGCTCAAATGAACGTTTTTTGAGATTGAGGTTCTCCGTGACAAGAAAAGGAATAATTTATCACCCAAAATGAATCTCCTCGACAATACCTTTCCAACGAGTTATCACACGCCTAAAATAATGATCGTATGCAAAAGTTACGACCTCGAGAAGTTGACGTACTCACTTACCCAGACAGGGCCCACATGACTTTTGGTGCTTCATCTCCTAGGGTTAGGTTTTTGGATGTATATGGATTTTGGAATTCCTGTTTATTGTAAAAAGGCGTTCAGAGCCTCATCATAATCATCTTCTTGCGAATGCGAGTAGCCGTCACATCTCTTCTCAGAGATAAGCTGCCACCATTCTAACAAGTCTTTCACTCTATATTTTTACAGTCTCTGTACATTTCTTTGATTGATAGAAATCATGTATTACTGTATATTTGTGTTTATGATTTCATATCTAATACATTTATGTTATATTATTGAATATCTGCAATATCTCTGTGCATTTCTTTATTATATCTCCCCCCGCATTTCGTGCCAAAAATAATCTGGATCAATGGTATCAGAGCAGGCTACTCTTGATCATTTTTTCAGTGCATGTCCCCGACGAGGTATGAGTATAGAAAGTTGGGTCTCAAGATTGTCTCTCTTGAAGACAATATCTCTCACACACCCAAGAAACCCTCAATGGTGGAAGAAAAGAAAAACGATGAAGCAAACGATCCTATCAATCTGTTGCTTGAGCAAGCTCTCACGTGATAGAGGGACGAAATGATGGAGAATGTTTCCCACATCCTTCAATGCCTGCTGATAACAACAGGTGCATCTTCATCAAGTGATCACTTTGGAGGCACCTCGCCTTTCAAGGTACAAGTTAATTTTGATATTCCTGTATTTGAAGGACAGATAGATGCAGAAGCCCTAGAAAAATGGTTAACTCTGCTAGAAGGTTATTTCTCTGTTCACAATTTTTTCGACAAAGAAAAGATCACCTTCGCACTCCTTAAAGCTCTCCCTCATGCCAAACATTGGTGGGAAACTTACTGGGAGAAAAGTTTCACAGATGAGTCTTGAATATACAGTGTCAATCCCACTTGGGATTTTTTTGTGGATGTGGTAAAGGAACAATATTACCTTGTTGGCAACTATGAGGACTAGTACATGAGATGGACCACACTATGGAAAGAGAGGGGCCAAGTGGTTCTAGATTTCACCATTACCTTCCATAATTTGCACACCAAGATGGATATCAAAGACTCTGAGTGACATTTGGTTCTGAAATACCATGGGGCTCTACACAGATACATCTAGACTGAAATGGATTTTCTGGACATCTCATCACTCGGTGCTGCTTATCGATATGCTGTTAAAATCGAGCAGAAATGTAAGCACCAGAACAAATAGGATTTCAGGTCTACAAATCCGCAACAATATAAGTATGTCAAATATGGCCCTAACAAAGAATCTCCTGAAAACTAGTCCAAGACACAAGAAAATAAGGTTCAAGGGAAGACAAAGAAGGGCACCGAAAAATGGTGCGAGTTCCACAAAATCCCCTGGCACAAAACTGATGAATGTCGCTCAAAACAGTCATTGGTGGTCGAGATCAAAGACAAAGAGCCGAACCCTGATTCAGAATCTGATTCTAAAAATAATGGTAAAGGACAGATCATTGATGCAGACCCCACTACTATTGTCACGACCGCAACAATTCAACCAGAAGAACCAATAGATCCTGAAGAGGGGGAGCACCTTTTTCATTCACAGATGTGGGTGAAGGGGGCCCCGTTGCATTTAATTGTTGATAGCAGAATCTAGAATAACCTCATCTCAGTAGAGGTCATCAAACAGTTGGGATTGTCGACAACAACACACCTGCAACCATACAACATCGGGTGGCTTTGCCAAGGTCGAGATCTCTGTGTTAGCCAACAATGTCGATTGTCATATGACATCCAACCCTTCAAGGATGAGGTATTATGTGATGTTTCCCCACTAGATGTCTATGATTTTCTCTTGGGCCAACCATATATGTGGAAGTGCCATGCTGTTTATGAGTCTCGACCCCGCAGTGTCATTATTTCTCTGGGGGGTCATCTCTAGAGAATACTAGAGGTAGTTCCAACTACTGTTCCACCTAAAAATTGTTGCAAGGTAGTATCTCATACTGGAAAATTTAGCTTCTTCGCAATCTGTTCAAAAGGAGAATAGAAGGACACTGTAACCACTACAGCCTTGCCCCAAGCACCTTCTATCAAACATAAGGAAGTCGGAAAGGTTGCAGAAAAGAACAAAGATTCCTTCTACACATCATCCTCTCATGTATCCTGACTTTTTGAATGACCTTAGCCTCAACAGGTTCATGACAAACTTCCACAAACTGAGCAACGCGACGTCTCCAGCAAGGCAAGCAACTCACCAAGATGCAGATTCAACAAACACTTTTCCCTCTTCCCCGGGAACTCAACGCAATGGATACCATTTCTTCCTAAGGAGGGAGGATTTATCTAGGTGGATATCGGTGGCCACCCACCTTTTTCGACTGGCTCAAAACAGTTTTTTTGGAAATTTTGGCAAATTACTATTTTTAGCAGTTTTTAACTTCCGGGGCCATTTCGAGGGCTCAAATGAAGGTTTTTAGATATCAAGGTTCTCAATGATAGGAAAATGAATAATTTATCACCCAAAATGAATCTCCTCGACAATACCTTTCCAAAAAGCTACCACATGCCTAAAACGGAGATTGTATGCAAAAGTTATGACCTCGGGAAGTTGATGTACTCACTTACCTAGACGGGGCCCACATGACTTTTGGCGTTTCATCTCCTAGGGTTAGGTTTTTGGATGTCTAGGGTTTTTGGAATTCCTATTTATTGTAAAAAGGCGTTCAGAGCCTCATTGTAATCATCTTCTTGCGAATGCAAGTAGCCGTCACATATCTTCTCAGAGATAAGCTGCCACCATTCTAGTGAGTCTTTCACTCTGTATTTTTACAGTCTCTGTACATTTCTTTGATTAATAGAAATCATGTATTACTATATATCTTTGTTTATGATTGCATCTCCGATACATTTATGTTATATTATTGAATATCTGCAATATCTCTGTGCATTTATTTATTATATCTATGCCCGCATTTCGTGCCAAAAATAATCTAGATTATCCTTCTAGTTGGCGCTAGGGAATATTGGAAGTTGGTTCTTCCTATGAATGTAATATTAACATGATATAAAAAAAGCATTTCGTGGTTTTCTCCCGTTTGGGTTTCCATGTAAAAATCATTGTGTTATGTGTATGGTTTTTGTGATGATGAATGTCATTGTTAATAGTTAATGTTTACATGATGTGCTTAAAGTTAAAAATTGAAAAATGTGCTCAATACTGATTCACCCCCCCCTCTCAGTATTGGTGAATATTCTAGCATTAAATATCATCGTACTTGATTTTTACCGATGATGGTTTATGACACAATTTCCTGTAGAAGTAGTAACAACACTCATGATGACTGTTGGCGCAAGTTTGATCAGACCAGGGTCCTTCTCAGGTTACCAAAAAAGGGTACTAAGTAGTCTAGAGCACTGGAATTTTTATCCCCTCTGAAGAGAAGAAGTCTCAGCTGAAGCGCTGCTGAGACAATTGGATAGGGAAGGGAAAGGAAGAGACTTAGGAGGATTCACAGAACTTTCAAGATTCATCCTGATCTTGCGTAAGACATCTAAATACATAACAGATATAAATTTGTATTTGAAAGAATTGGAACTACTTCTGTTGCAAAAATGCATTTAAACATAGAGACATCATGTGGAACTCATGAACCATAAAGAAGTATTGTAATGCATAAATATAACACAGAAAGACACAACATATTTTGAAAATTTAGATCCTTCTTCATATTATCTTCAGGTCTTTCTTCATTTACAAACTCAGAGACACACAATAGTTCTCTGTTACAGACTCCTCACTCTAGACTCATGTCGCAGAGCTCTAATTCCCAAAACATGTACAAATTACATTACAAACTCAAAATTCTGACCTCTCAGCCACATACAATAACTATGACATCAACCTAAGAGTAAGGGAAATATCGAACTAAACACAGTCACAATTCAACTGAACCCTTTTACAATCATATTCATCCCTATATAGAAGCTAAGTTATGTATTATGTCTTGGCTTGCACGCTTTCTTGTTTTGTTGCAACCGATTTTTCTTTGCTAGCATTGCGATTTCTTTTTCGCATTTGATTTGTATTGTTTTTTCTTGCTCTGTTGTCCAACTTATTTTGAAGCTTGCGCAACTCATACTAGGCCAAAACTTGTGCAATTCCTTATCCCAAAAATGAAGTGCCCAACAGGCTCTGACCACAAACCTTTACTCACCCTCGAGTCAAGTACTTAGTTCTTCCGTAACTTCCAGGAGCAACTGTTGTTTTCCCTTGTCCTCCTTTTCCTCTTTATTTTTCTCTTTTGTTTTTGCTTCCTCTTCTTTTTCCTCTTCAAATGAAGGGCCCAACTCTGGGACCAACTCCAAGGCCCGCTTCCCTGCTCCTTGAAATCTTCCAACTTTATCCTGCCACTTCCTGGCAAGGAGTGATGCCTCTGATACGAACTGTTGGGTCACCTATGTAATACATCCCTTGGGCTTGGATGCGACCAATGTGTTCCACTCAGAATTTGTTGTTGCATCAACTTGATGAATCTACATGTACACTATCTGAATGATAGGCTGGAAGTCGTGCAACTCCTTCTTTCCTATGGATTGTGCCTCAAATAGGGAGTTTAGTTCGTTGTCTGCTTATTGGATCTGGTCAAACTTCTGCTATTTCTCCAGCAGATCCATCGTGGCCATAACTTCTTCATTCAACACCTAGATTATGGTGCACACAACCTTTAAGGTTTGGTTGTGTCTAGTGATGATTCCCATCCTTGTGCACTTAGCTATGTGCTTATGTAGTGTTGCTCAGGCATTGTTTCCTTCTAGCACTACCTTTTCCATATGCTCCTGTAGATTTTGAGGATGTTGCTCTGCTTCTTGCTGAGTCTACGAAAACTGCACTTCTATATGCTCAGCGCGAATTTCCAGTTGTGTCCATGCCCCTTGTAGCAGCTCAATATGATGCTATAAATCTCCTGTATCCTTGGATTTAGATAGTTGGGTGTGACCTTCCGAATTTTCGGCCAGGCTTCAACAAGCCTTTCCTACACTCTTTCCAGTCTGTGCTTGACCTGGATCTTTGCATGTGCTTCTTGTGTCTTGCATGCTTTCACAATGAGTGCTTCCCTCTTGGCCTGCTGGAGCCTCTGCTCTAGTTTATCAGTGGATGCTCTGATCATTCCAACCAAGTGTGTCACTGGCCACTGTGCAAAGTTAAAAGATGAAGGGGCTATGTCTCTAGGTGCTTGAGTCTCCAGTGGAAGTCCATTGGCCATTGAATTCTCTGAGTGGGTCTCTACCTCCTCCTCCCTTATTGATGGTCCTAGTGCAAGCCTCAACTTAACGGTGAGGGAAAGAGTGTCAGAATCTATGTTCTGGTCAGGAAGAGTTGCAACAACTCTATGCAATACTGAGGGTTCTGGAGAACCAAATCCATCTGTTTCTGCGTGGATGTCACGCTCTGCCTGGAATTTGACTCAGGTTCCTTTTGAACCTCTGGTATCTCCTCCCCTTTACTTGCGTCAACTCCCCGTGTTATGCTTCCCTAACCACTCTCAACCTTGGTCGTTGAGGGGATGTGCTGGGTACTTTGATCTTGCAACTCCTCCACCGTTTGGGTATCATTTTCTGGCACAAAAGGAAAAATCTCCTGGTCCTGGGTGTCCAGGTTCGGTCCAGTCAACTGTAGGCTCTGCTCTGGTACTTCTAGGTTTGGACCAAAAACTTCTGGTCTCGGCTCAGGAAACTCCTGGGTTGTTTCTGGGAGTTCTCGCTCTTCTTTCTCTAGGGGATCAAGCTGGATAGACTCTGGACTAGTGGTTTGGGGTGGATTGGTGGTTTTGGGGGGGTGGTGACTGGGGTTGTGGTGGTGATGGAGGGTGTTCGGTGATGATGGTGGATGGAGGGGTTTCTGACTCAGAGTCTTCTTGAATATGGATAATGGGGGTTTATCTAACTGCTGAGCAAGTGTGAGGGATGAAATATGAGATGGATTGGGGGTTTAAGAATTTACTCAGTGAGACCCCTATTCTGAGCTTCTTCGTCCATGGTTCTGTGATGAACGCAACCCTTAGGATATCATTGACATATTTACCTGTCAACATGGATTTATATGGAAGCTATAGGAAGACCAACAACGTTATTTTCTTACGCTCCAATGAATGCATCTCCTCCTTCTCCTCAGAGTGCATCTGTGTTGGATCTTCCTTCTTCTACACCTCTGGTCCTAATCTTGATCCTACCCATGTTTTTTTTCCTTTCTTCTTCAATAGTTTTGTAGGAAAAATATAGTGCATCCCCTACTTGCACGGGTTGCGTTTAAATCCCGAACATGACATTACCTCTTTGTTGAAGGCCTCCTCATCTAGGTAGAATGATAAAATCCTTTAATGGAAATCCTCCCTACTATCATGCCTCGTCCATACAAACGTATGATGTCGGTTCATGCTGAAAGAAATGTTCCTCGTGTTGTAGTTGAGGAGCTCCTGTAGAATGTGCAACCTCTGCATTGTGTCGATTAGTCCATTGTACCACTTGGAGAATGTTGAGTTGTTGAAGGCTATGTTCTCCAAGTCCGTCCTGGAGTGCCATGGCTCAAACATCTTTTCCAGGTGCTCCTTGTCTGCTAGCGCCGACAGTCTTCCAATGGGTGGCATCCAATTGAACATTGTGAATGCCATCAATAGGTAGCCATATGTGAAGGTTCCTCCCTTCTCTTGGGCTTCCTCGCAAGCCATGCGAAGTTTCTCCAATACGTAACTACACTAGTTGAATACAATGCCATTGGTGTAAAAGTCAACCACTGACAATGCATCCAACGTTCATTCTCCCATGTAATATGACCGCATAACCTTGTTAGCTATAATGTAACAACCAGTCCTGGCTGTCTCTCATAGTACGGGGTCAATTTTGGTTTTGCGCTCCACCCTCTACGTGTGGAACCTTTCATAGAGGATGGGATCCCCTTTATTTTTTCCATGATTGCTGGGACCTTGGAATCCCTTCGACACGTCCTCACCTTCGAGGGACAGTCCAGTGAGCTGATGTATGTACTCAACGAGGATTGGATACCTCCTATCCAACCAGAGACTCCTACCGTGCACCCTGCTGATCAGGAACTTGATGCACCACACAACTTAACCAGTGGTACCAAACACTGGTAAGTCTATGAGGTTCATGATGGTTGAGTTGAATATGTTGATGAATTCGGTCTTGGGCACAAACTACTTTCCTTCCAACTCGTCTAGAGAGATATTCTAGAATACATCTATGTGCATTTGGGGGAGTAAGACTTGGTCTATTAAATCAATTTCAAGGAATTTGACCTACTCCACCTTCCCCTTTAGATCACCTATGACCTCGACTCGGGGGTCGCAGGGCTCATATGGTATTGCGTCTTTGGACATGGTGCTTCGGCTTCCCATATCTCTCAACATTGTGAGATCTAAGTTATCAACAAATTCTGCGATGAACTAAGGATTGGGGATCAAAACTACAGGTCTCACAACCGCATAGGCTTGCACGCTCTACAAAATTTGGAAATTGCTAAGTTCTTTGAAAACAATGCGTTCTACGGTGAGTTCTCAGATCCTTATACTCAGGCCCAGCTGGAAATTTTAGCAATAATTGTTGTTCATCATGACCCTATGGATGCAACTTGGATCTAATTTGTCCGATAGGACGAGTTAACAGGGTAAATCCTATTGGGTGATTTTGACATTCACTGTTCAAGTTGGACAGGGACGTGGCCGATTTTAGACCTTTCTATTTAACAAGTGGGAATATTGGCGTGAATACCGATGGCATCTTCATGTATCGTGGCTTTATGGATTAATTGAATTCAGATGAGGTATCGTAATAGAAATAAAGGCCGTGACTAGACTAGTTGCGTGTGGCACATGGACTCAGATTGCATTCAGATTCATTCTCCCTCTGACCATAAAGGGGTCCCCGTAATATTAATGAATGTCATCAATGGATTCTTTATGCTTCTGATCCTGTGCTACTGAGTAAGCAATTCTGCATCAAACACCACTTAAACAGAAAAATGAACTACGTGTTGTGGCACAACACTGCACACATCGACTTTATTAACTAAATTTACAAAAAAATGAAGAAAAATTAAATCTAACTATTATACATTCTCCTTTAGACTAGAGCAAAAGTCCTTTTAGATAAGTTCTGAGACATATAGGGTTTCAAGCGAGTGCCATTTACCCATGTTGGCCGCATCATACCATCCAGTTGCACAATTTTGACTTCTCTTGAGGGTCGGATCTCTGCAACTATAAATGGTCCCAACCAATGCATGCACAACATCCCAAGATGCTTCTGGTATCGACTGTCATAGAGTAGAACCTTGTTTCCTTGCACAAATAATTTAGTTTTAATGTGCTTTTCATGCCATGATTTTTGCCTTTCTTTTTCAACCGATTGATGGAAGTCTGTTAAAAACCTGGTCTCCTCAAGTTATTGTAAATCCACAAGTCTCTATGAAACTAATTCTTCCTCCATCATATGTGTGATCTGTGAGATGTACAAACTTAGAGTGATGAATTTTGCAGGCACCCTTGCCTCTTTCTCATAAACTAGTTGGAATGGCGTGTACCTATGGAGTTACTTTGTGGTTGTCTTGTAAGCCCATAGTACTACTAGAACCCTTTCATCCCAATCTTCCTGATTTGCACAACAGACCTTTGTTAACCCTCTCTCCAAAATCTTGTTGAATGCTTCCACTGCTCCATTGGCTTGCGGGTGTTAGGGACTGCTTTTGTGATGCTAGATCAAGAACTCTGTTGTAAGATTTGTTATAGTGCTACTAATGAAATGATCTCCCTGATTGCTAGTTAGGCTCCTAGGACATCCAAATCGAGTGATAATATTATAAAAAATGAACCTAGAAGAAGTATCGGTCGAGTAGTATTGAACAACTTTTGCCTCAACCCAATGTGTAAGGTAGTCAATTGCGGTAATTATGTACTTGGCCTTTGAATTCTTAGCTATGGGGTTTATCGATCCAATGAAGTCAACTTCCCACTTCTCAACTGCCTGTAGATATCTAATTGGTTGAAGTAGTAATTCATCTCGTCTTGAAGACTTACCCACTCTTTGACAAACATCTCATGATATAGCATATATCTTTGCATCTGTGAAGAGTGTTGCCCACCAAAGTCCAGCTTGGAGAAATTTTTGCGTAGTGGCCTTTCCTCCTACATGCCCTCCCGTAACTCTGTTGTGGCACTCCCATAGTATATCCTGCCTTTCATGATCCAATACACATCTTCTGAGGATACAATCTAGTCCCAATTTATACAAATGTCCTGCGATCAACTAGTAATCTGATGCTCTAACAACCATATGGAATTTATCGGTTGCAGAATTTGTTTCTGGGCAGGCCCCTGTGCTTAAGAAGACTGTTATGTCCTCCAGGTACTATGGTATGGCCTCAACCCGGAACAAGTATGCATCTAGGAGCTTATCATCAACTGCCCCACCACTTTCCCCTGAATTTAATCTAGACAGGTGATCAGGTCCTACGTTGCATCTTCCAGGCTTAATAATTACTTCAAAAAAGAATTCCTGAAATAGTAGAAACCATCTACAAATTCTCCCTTCCAACATAGGTTTGTTAACTATATATTTGAATGCAGAATGATTAGTAAAGAACTTAAAATGAGAAACTAGCAAATAATGTCTAAATTTATGCAAAGCATAAATCGTGGCTAAACCCTCCCTTTCGGTCATTGTGTAGTTGTGATAAGCTTGTGACAACTTCCTGCTCGCAAAATAGATAGGATGATCCATGGCTCCATCTCCAGGTTGTGCTAAGATAAATCCTAAGGAAATACTTGAAGCATCTACGTGGACATGAAATTTATTTTCCCAGTTTGGGAATATCAGAATCAATATTGTGTTGAGCTTCTCCTTTAGGGTCTCGAATGCTTTAGCACATTCTAGGGTCCGTTGGAACATTTCAGCCTTTTTCAATAAGTTTTCCAGAGGTGCAGTAATGTTTGCATATCTTGTGATGAACCTGCGATAATATCCTATGTGTCCCAACGCGGAGCACAAATGATTAGCACTCATAGGTGGCGACATATTCACAATAACCACAACTTTGGTTGGGTCTACCAATACTCCCTCTCAACATACTATGTGGCCCAATAAATTCCCATGTGCTACACAAAAGATACACTTTCTAAGATTCAATGATATTTTCAATTCTCTGCATCTGTCAAACATTAGACGTAACAATGCTACATGTTCCTTGAGCAGACTACATATCATCCAATCATCCATATAGAATTCTATAAACTTGTGAATGAACTCTCTAAAAGATGTTATTACAATCCTGAAGAAAACTGTAGGGGCGTTCTTTAATCCAAATGACATCCCATTATATGAAAAATACCCCCATTATGTTATGAATGTGGTCTTCTTTTTATCCTCTTCGACAATCCTTACTTGGTGGTAGCATGAAAATCCATATGTGAATGAGTATGCTTCGCTCCCCGCAACCTGTTCTAGCACCTCATCAGTAAAAGGTGTTGGTAAAGGGCCATGCACACATGCATAATTAAGGCTTCTATAGTCTACATACACCCTGACATCTTCTGTGCCTTTCTTGCTTTGAATGACTATTGGGCTGATCCATTCTACTTCTTCCACTGCAAAAATAAGTCCATCTTCCAACATCTTGATTCTTGTCTATCTCCTTATTAACCTTCTCTTTTACTCTAGGGTTAAGACGGTATGGTCTATGCCTCACAGGCTTGGATCTTGGTTTCAATTCGATTTTCATTTCTCCCATACCTCCTTTGTTTCCCTTTAAATTTGAAAAGGTCTTTGGGAACAAATCCTCATATTCCTACCACAAGCTCTGTATTTCTTGACTAGTTTTCTCATCCCAGTAATCTCCCATCATAGCTATCTTAGGTTGCTCTGTGGTCCCTATATTGAATTTGTGCAACTTTAATGGGTGATTATAGGAACTATCAGTTTGACTGGGTATAGTGTTCTAGATTTCTCTGTTCCCCTCTGTCTCTTTAATGGCTAGGTTTCTCAATTCCTCTAAGTCATCTAGGCTTTCTGAATCCCTGCTAATCTTATAACATGCTATAGGCTTCTTGGTTGAGGATAGGTGAAGGTTAGTCTGAGGTTATCGGCTATGTTTTGGAAATACCACTAGGTTTGATTTTTGATTACTATTATCTGTAAAAATAAATTCTTTAATCTTTTGCAAGACTACTTCAAGCTCAGGGTACTTGTAAACGAGAAGTCCTTGTAGAAATGAGCTTTCAACATTTTCCAGTTGCTAGTCTGTCTTCTAGTTTCCTCATGTATGAACTAAGATTTTGGGATTGGACCTAGGGAATGGGGAAATAACTGAACCTAGAAGTGAGAGGGTATTTTTGCAACTTGCCATTGCATCACACACTGTTCAATATTTACTTTAGGATTAGATTCTCCGTTGAACAGTTGTGCAACTTGGAAATCTATCTACATCTCTAATTCTGTATGCTCCTTATTCTGAAACCTATACTTGATATATTTCTTCACATCGCCCCAATTTCTGAGTAATTCTTTATGGTTGGCCCACCATCTGGCAGGGGTGTCCTAGAGGGCTAAATCTAGTACTGATATCCTTTGATCCTCTGCTACCTTTTCTTCCATGCTGAGTAAAAAACTGTTGGGTCCTGAGGTGCCATCATATACTGGGTTTTCTTTGACCTCGGTCCCAACCCATCTCATTACTTTTACAGTTGCACATCTCCTTGAGAACATTTCGTACGAGCCTTGATGCCAACTGTCGAAAGCCAATTATGAATCTTCGTCTACTGACTGTATACTCTTCCAACTTACTGTTCCATCAATAGTATGATTTATATAATCATCTCTTGTTCTTTCTCTTACAATGTACAACCGATCCAAGTCTTCTCCCTCCATATTATTGTCTATTGGCTCTATCTATCTGGGCCCTACATATGGATCCAAGGGTTGAACTACCTTGATTCCATAAGCCTCAAAGGTCATGGTGTCTTTCCTTAAGTCAATTAATGCATAGTTGTCATAGGCCCAATCCTTTCCAAGTAGTGCAGGGTACGGGTCCCTATCCCCCATGATTTTAATCACTTCAAAGTCAGCTACGGTCTTCACACACACAACATCTATTTCCACACTCTCCATTCTTCCTATTGGGAAAATACAATATTGGTTGGCCATTCTTAGTTGAATTGGGGAATATGTCAGCCTAGGTTTTCCTAAGTCTTCCCAGGTATTCTTAGGAAAAATGTTCACATTGGATTCTAGATCCAACATCACATCCTTAATCTCAAATTCGTCTAACTGGGCTACTAGTCTGAATTTTTTTCCAGTTCGTACTTTTCTTCTCTACACTCTCTGAGTACTCTTCTTAGGAAGATTAATCCTTATTCCTTCTTCTATGTGTTCCTCATTCCCTAAAACTAGGTATAGCGCATTGCACAACTTCTTTGTTGATTGATCGTTCCCGAGAATGTCAGAGAATAATTGAAGCCAAAGGTCGAATACTGTTGGCCCTCGACCAAGTTTTGGATAACCTTGGTAATGTTTGACCATTTTTTGGACTTTGACAGGCTGGTTGAAGATGAAGCAGAGATTGCAGGATCTCGCCCCATTTTGTGGGATTTTTGGGTTTAGGGTTTATGTAACGGGTATGGGATGTCGGCCCATGGGTATTACCAATGTTTAGGCCCCCTTTGTAATATATAATAGATGGCTAGGAGATGTAAGAAGGAGTCAGTTGTAAGCTAGTGAGCTAAGTGAAAATAGTTGTAATTTCTTTGTGCATATTGTGTGTTGAGAACTTGCAGAGCTAAGTGCGAGTGATTGTAAGAAGGATCTTTGTTGTGCCAAACTCGGGGAAGGAGGATTTGGTGAGGTGCATGCATATATCCTCTCCTATGAGGAGTGTATTTGTGGCTCTGTGCATGTAAGAAGATTGAAAGAAGATAATAAAGAAGACGAAGAGTTGGTGGACGTAGCCCCACACTGGGGTGAGCCACATATATCCCGTGTTATGGTTCTTTGTGTAGTATGGTTGATATGTTATTGATGTGATTTATTCTTAGTTCTATAATATTTATGTTGAATGCATATGATATAGTAGCTTAGTGCTTATGCTATGAATGAATGTTAGATCTTCTTTGAGGCTATGTGCTTAATGGATAAATATGCTTAGATCTTGTTGAATACTGCGTTGTTATGTAATTAGGGTTCTAATCTGTGATGTGAATAAGGGTAAAAGCTAATGAATTTTAATTTCTAAGTGCTCTGTTAAGTATTGTGATCATCGATATGTGTCCCATCTTGGTTGTAGACACTTGAGTCCTGTAACCTCCCCTGCCTCTACCTCGAGTGAGAATTCATTTTCTTCGTAGGTGTTGCCAAAAGGGCCGGTATTTAGGGTTTTGTTGGTGCACTTTTGAAGCATTGAACCCTAGGTATGCCCCTGTGCCAACAAATGGTTCTGTTGCTAGGACTGAAACTGTGATTGCTAGGAACTGAAGAAAAGAGAAAGCTCTGTGCGTAGATATGTTTCCCTAGTGCACAGTACTCCACTTGACTTATGAAGCTCTGTGCTAAGAAGAGAAGTTTGATCTAAAGAAAAGAGGAAAGATATTAAATCTTTGTGCTCTGATAAAGGTAAGATAAGTGGAAATTTTTGTTTCGAAAGCATGGATCTAGGTATATTTGATAGATTTCGTCCTAGTCTAAAAACTAGGGAACAACTTGAAGAAAGAAGATGTGATATGAATAAATCTGATAAAAATAGTGAAAGATATGTTATCCCTATGCATAAAAAGAATTTTTGGACTAACAAGCAAATGCAGGATCCTAGAAAGAATTTTTTGCATGTCCATCACTGTGATCCCAGTGTGAAGTACAGGAAATATTGGGGATCATTTAAGAGAAAGAGAGGATTAACTCTTTGTTATAGTTGTAGAAGACCGAGACATATTTCTAAGGAATGCCCTGGTAGAATTCTTATTTGCCTTTGTTGTAAATCTACTGGACATGAAGTTTTGGATTTCCCTAGAATGATTGCTAAAGTTGAGAAGATGAATATGAAACAAGAAAACAATGAGGAAGGTCAAGAGACTAAGAATATGCTAAAGAACCAAAAAGAAACAAAGGCTATATTATTGCAGATGAAAGAAACACCGAATGATCACAAAGACATCAGTTTATTAGAGATTTTAAAAGAGAAAGAGTGCATAGAAACAATAATAGGAGACTTCAACATAGACTGTGTATTGGATGCAGAAACACGGGTGAACATTATGACAGAAAGTACTTGGTAAATCTTAGGAAAGCCTTCTATGATTCCTTCATTGGGAGGAATAGGATTGTTTAAAGGAAAGCCGATAACCCTATGTGGAAGACTTTCCCATGTACCTATGGTTGCTCATGGAACACTAACAGAAGAATAATTTCAGGTCATTAAGTTTGCCGAGAAGAAGGCTCCCTTTGCACTTTTGTTAGGAAAGACTTGGATCGAGAGAGATCATATCCAAAGGAGAGAAGAAGAGGAAGCTATAGAATAGAAAAAGAAAGAATTAAGGGATTTCATGGCTAAGAGAATAGCATGCTTAATAGAAGAACAAGAGGACAAGTCAAAGCAACTGAGGGCCAGAGACTTAGCTGTCAAAGTTGAAATAACACAAGAAGGCTTAAAGAACCTATCCATACAGGAGAGTAGAGAATGTACTCCAGAAACAGTAAGAGAAGAAGTATTATCCTCGAAAATTGTGAAATATCCTCAACATTGCGAAGTTACTATGCTAAGAAAAGATAAGAACAATAATGGAAAGAGGAATCCAAAGATATATATCATAGGAAAGAAAGATAGAAATCTCAGTAAGAAGAAATAAAAGAAAGAAAAATTGTAGGAGGTTCTAGAGAGGACCTCGCAGAAGGTAGACTTGTAGAAATTGAACCTCACCGGAATAACAGAACATCGTATATTGGTACTTCGCCACGACAAAGAAATATGACCATTGGAGCCACCCCAACTGTTAGAACAATGCTCTAGAATGGATAGAAACATAGTTATTGCCGGAACATTCACTATTGGATAGTTGGGACAACACCATAATGGATGGAATCACATTGATTGAGGCATCTGTTACAATGTTATCTATTTAACCCGTCGACTATATTACTGTGGACACTTTTTCCAATTGTGATTATCTGAGACCACAAAGAACTAATTGATTTTGAGCAGTGCTTATTGTAACCTCACCATCCATTTTTCTACCTTGATTGGTTGTTCACTGACCCAAGATATCTAATCTTGAGAATGTATGTTGGGCGACCTTAGCGCAGTAGAGAAATCCATCAAAGAAATCCTCATAGACCTCATGGATGAGAAGGTCCTGTCTGCATGAGTACATGCCTCATCGATGAGAGGAGTGAAAGCATCCCCATCGACTGTGGTTTGATATGGGCCCTCTCTAAATGTGACAGAGAAGAGAAGCAAACATCGTGATGACTTGGAAAACATGAAGCTCATCCCGTTAGTCCTTCCCGACTATATCCCGCCTCTAGCTGGTGTGGTTAGTTGTGATAGCATCCCGAGGGACTTCAACTATACACTGATCATTGTGTACCTCCCAAAGGGGATATGCATAGTTAGACTGTAGTTAGGAAAGATTATGATGCTAAAGATTGGTGACTTCAACTTAGGAGACCATAGTAACTATGGCATGCTTGCACCACACAAGTACTTGACAAAGACAATGGGAAAGAAGTTGAAGATAATCCTCCAGCCGTGGACCATGGACATCGCAAGATCAACCATCCTCAATGTGATGAAGATACCACACTTCAGAAGACATTAGGAGGTTAACGTGTGCGTTAAACTTCTCCTGTCATGCTACCATGGTGGTTTCCTAAGGTTGGATCAGTGCATCACAGTGGACCCGACGTGGATCCACTGGATCGCTGGATTAAGCATGTAAGGAACCAACCCTTAGGATATTTACCCAGGGAAGGTTGCAGATCACACCCTCGCACATCGCATAAAATAAATTTACGACGATGTAGAGAAAGGGAAACAGGGCTACAAGGTAGAATCCATCCAGAATGGCACAGTGTGCCTAGCTTGCTAGTTGATTTCTAGTAATATCTTCAGGAAGAATCGACCAACGCAGGTCATGTGGTTCGTCGTCAACCTCGTAGGAAAATGTGTCAAAGGGATGCAAATGAACTGGGCAAGATACCTCATCAAACAATTGGAGCAAGATTTTTGCGAAGCACAAGACCAGGGATACGAGTTTCATTTTAGCTGGTTGCTAATTCTCATTGCCTTCATTGCTTGGGAGATTCCGCAAGGAGCGACCTTCCCTAAAATTGATCCGTCTGAACCACTGTCTGTGAAGTTCACTACGCTCTGGTATTCGAGCGACATGGAAAAACAATGGCAATCCAATGCGGTGTTCCACACATATTATTTATAGCTGAAGAGGGCCATTGAATCTTTCCCTCACATGACGTCGAATACGTTGCATAGGTTCAAGCCACTTATGAAGTTCCCCGCAGATAGGCATTTCATTTACATCACTGTGCGTGGGGATGAACATAGGGAAGAGCTCCAGTCCTATTACAAACTCATAGAGGAGGACATGGAAGAAATAACCAAGGAATGGCCTGCAAAGTTCCTTGTAGCAGTTGAACAGACAGATATCTCTGACCCCAACCTCACCGAAAGTCCTGTAGTCACCCGAGAAGATATGATGCACCCAGCAACATCAAGAAGAAAAAGAAGGAAGAGGTACAAGAATTGAACAATGCATCAAAGGAAACTACATGAGATTCACCTAAAGGAGGAGGAGGTGACGAAGTAGACAAAGAAGAGGATGAAGGGGAAGAAAACAAACATGAACATGGCGAAGTGACACTTCCTAAGGATCCCATCATGGAGGCTGAGACATTCAAGAAAATAAATGGTTCCCTGAAGAAACCTTCATCGAGAAAGAAGTAAAAATCCAATAAAAATCCATTTCAGACTGTGCTCATGATAGATGATATTGACCTCATCATTGCCACTATATCAAATACCTCAGAAGACTTTTTGCAGTGAAGCGAAGCCAAATAGGAGACAATGTTTGATAGGATCGAGGCAGATCTCAAAGGGGCACAACATGTTCTTTATTCAAGCCACAGAGTGTCTACTGCGCCATTGTCAGCATAGGACATAGAAGTAGGAGATGAGCCTGCTTGGCTACGCAGATTAGTAGATTCAACAGAGGCTCACCTTCGTTGGGTCCATGAGGAAAAGGAGCAGGCCACAAAGGCATTAAAGCAAGCAAAAGAATAAGCCTTAGAGAAATGTCGTGTTGCGCAACAAGAGAAATATGACCTCCAGGTGAAGTTTGCAGAGGATAAAGTGCAGATCCAGAAGGAAAAAGAACAATTGCTCATAGAGAAGATTGGAGTTACAGAAGAAGTCACTAGAGCACTTCACTCTATGTTGGGCCTCGCATAGATATAAGAAGACATAGTGGAGAGTCAAGTGGAGAAGATCGTTGAAGCTATTCAACAGATTCAAGAAAGCGTGGCAGAACTGGAACTGCAAGCCGTGCCAAGCACACCACAAGAAGTGAGAGATCAAAGGGAAGAAAAGCTTGGAGCGTAGTTGAAAGAATCAAGGCATTGGCCTTAGAATGAAAGAAATTAAGAAGTCGAAGTGCACAGACCTATGAGCGCCTTGCAGAGGACCCAAAACTAAGGATATTGGAGTCATAGATCTAGGAGGCAAAGAAACAAGCAGTGACAGTACAAGCACAGTTGAAGCCACTGTTAGCAATCAAGAGGATGAAAAGGTCCCAAGAACAATGCACCGTTCAACAACAGGTCCATTCCATCTAGAGTAAATTCATGGAAGTGACCCAAAGTCTATAGCTAGTGTAGGATGAATCCCACACACTTTTTGAGGAGATTGAGGGACAAGGTGCACAGCTAGAACAAGTAGTCACCATGATTGAACAATGATTGGAAGGACCGGTGACTAGGAAATTTATTCAGGAGTTCGCTGAGTAGGAGGCTCTGGCGAAGTAGCAGGTCGAAGCAGCTCAAGCCAAGATCAAGGCCTTTGAAGAATATTTTCCCAAATCAGAGTGACTCGGGATGAGTCATAGGTGAGTGTTGGGGGCATGTTGGCCCTCAACCAAGTTTTGGAGAACCTTGGTTGTGTTTGACCATTTTTGGGACTTCGACAGGCTGGTTGAAGATGAAGCGCCAGGTGAAGCGGAGATTGTGGGATCTCGTGGGATTTTTAGATTTAAGGTTTATGTAATGGGTATGGGATGTCGGCCCATGGGTCTTACCCATGTTTAGGCCCCCTTTGTAATATATAAATAGATAACTAGATGATGTAATAAGGATTCAATTGTAAGCCAATGAGATAAGTGAAAATAGTTGTAAATGATTTGTGCATACTATGTGTTGAGAACTTGCAGAGCTAAGTGCAAGTGATTGTAAGAAGGCTCTGTGCTGTGCCAAACTCGAGAAAGGAGGATCTAGTGAGGTGCGCGTAGATTTCCTGTCCTGTGCGGAATGGGTTTGTGGCTCTGTGCATGTAAGAATATTGAAAGAAGATAATAAAGAAGACGAAGAGTTGGTGGACATAGCCCCACACTGGGGTGAACCACATATATCTTGTGTTATGTTTTCTTTATGCAGTATGGTTGATATGTTATTGATGTGATTTATGCTTAGTGTTATAATGTTTATGTTGAATGCATCTGATATTGTATCTTAGTGCTTATGTTGTAAATGAATTCTAGATATGCTTTGGGACTATGTGATGAATGGATAAATGTGCTTAGATCTTGTTGAATACTGCGTTGTTCTATAATTAGGGTTCTAATCTGTGATGTGAATAAGGGTAAAAGATAATGAATGTTAATTGCTAAGTGATCTGTTAAGTATTGTGATCACAGATCTGTGTTCCAGCTAGGTTGTAGACACTTGAGTCTTTCTACCCCCTTACCTCTACCTCAGGTGAGACTTCATCTACTTTGCAGGTGTTGCTAACAGGGTCAGTAGTTAGGGTTTTGTTGGTGCGTTGTTGAAGCATTGAACCCTGGTTATGCCCCTGTACCAACAACTACATTTTGAGGTTGCTCAGGTTGTCTCAGCATGATTGTAGGGTTTCTGGGTGCAGGGGGTGAAGAAGGGACTTGCAAAATCTTAGGGTAAAAAACAAGTTGTGGGGTTTCCTCTTGCATCTCAGGGCTAGCTATATTTTGAAAAAATTCTATGGCGTATTTCTGACTAAAACACTACCTCACGATTTATTTCCACAGATTTTCCCCTCAGCTCTGCTTCTTTCCATATGAAGGCATCACCGTTTCTTTCCCTCCATTAGTCAATATTAGATCTGTGAATCCATAGAAGCATCCTCCCTACAAGTTCCCTTTTGACACAGGTCCTGAAAAAAGAACAATTTTGTTGGTGCAATTTTGATCAGACTAGGGTCCTTCTCATGTTACTAACAAAAGGTACCGAGTAGTCTAGAGCACTGGAATTTTCATCCCCTCTGGAGAGAAGAAGTCTCACCTGAAGCGTTGTTGAGACAATTGGATCGGGAAGGGAAAGGAAGAGACTTAGGAGGATTCAAAGAACCTTCAAGATTCATCCTGATCTTGTGTAAGACATCTAATTACAGAACATATTTGAACTTGTATGTGCAAGAATTTGAAATACTTATGTTGCGAACAAGCATTTAAACACAAAGACATCATGAGGAACTCATGAACCATAAAGAAGTACTGTAATGCATAAGTATAACATAGAAAGACACAACATATTTTGAAAATTTAGATCCTTCTTCATATTATCTTCAGATCTTTCTTCATTTACAAACCTAGAGACACACAATAGTGCTCTTTTACAGACTCTTGGCTCTTGACGCAAGTCACAAAGATCTAACTCCCAAAACGTGTACAAATTACATTACAGACTGAAAACTCTGACCTCTCATCTGCATAAAATAACTATGACATCAACCTAACAGTAATGGAAAGATCGAAATGAACACAATCACAATTCAACCAAACCCTTTTACAATCATATTTATCCCTATATATAAGCTAAGTTGTGTCTTTTGTCTTGGCTTACACGCTTTATTGTTCTATTGCAACCATTTTTTCTTTACTGGCATTGCACTGTCCTTTTCGCAATTGATTTATGTTGCTTTTTCTCATTCTTCTATCCAACTTCTTCTGAAGCTTGCGCAACTTGTACTATTCCAAAACTTGTGCAATTCTTTATCCCAAAAACGAAGGGCCCAACAATGGCAACCTCCAAGGTTGGCATACCAACGCACCTCCACATGGGTTTTGTTCCTAAGATAAAATACATGGATATGGGTGGATCAAACCTTTCCCAACTCACAAATTTGGGCCTCCAACATGAGATAAGGGTACAAACCAAAAATTAGTAGCGATTTTGAAACAACCAACTTTCACCTCGATTTTCGAGCAGATGAAGCTGAATCTGAAAAATCCGAGACATGGGTTTTGTCTGTAGCATAGAAAATTAAGTATTACAAGGGATATTTTCGAAAATGAGATATGGTTTGAGAAATAAGAGTGGTTCTTTATCATGAATTTTCCCAAATTGATGTAAAACCTATATTTTGTTAAACAACCAACTTTCGCCTCAATTTTCGAGCAGTTGAAGATGAATATGAAAATTATGAGACATGGGTTTTTCTTGTAGCATAGAAAATTGAGTACTCAAGTGGTATTTTTTAAAAAATTAGCTAAATTGTGTGAGATAAGGGTGGTTCTTTATCACAATTTTTCCAAACTAACGTAAAACCCATACATTGTAATTTTTCTCCAAAAATGTAAAATTTGTTTTCTAAGTTTGGGGATTTGGTTCTATCCTTCCCCAACTGATTACCCTTATAGTTCACAAATGGTAATCTATATGCGAGATGGCTTTTCAATGAAGAACTGACGCCCATTTCTATAGAGGAGCTGCCTCCTAACGAAATTTTCTTTGCTGAAAAAAGGAAGGTCGTGGTGAGAAAAGAATTATATCAAAGAGAGGGCGTAGTGGCTAAAAAATTTAAAATAATGGAAGATGGAAAGGCTGTGAAAGAGGAAGAATTTGTCGAGGAGATAGCGGGAACATTAGGAGCTTATGCTACAAAAAAACAGTACTCAGTTGGAACTTTGAAGGCACAGTTGAAATAGAAGAACCTCTTGATCGGTAATTTGGAGGCAAAGGTAGTTACGACAGAAGCGAATGCCAAGGATCAGGTGAACACAGGTCTCGAGGAGGCCAGAGAAACTGACCAATAGGAAATTGAACAACTTAGAGCCGAGCTCGAGCAAATGTGTCATTCGGTCCAAATAAAACAAGCGCAGGTAAGCCAACAAGAAGAGTTAATACAACAGTTGCAGTCAAATCTGATTTCTACCAAAAACCAGGCCATGGATATGGATACATTCCGGTACCAGGCCACCAAGATCTAACGAAAGGTGGAAATATCTTAGCAGGGATTGCTTTCCAAAGTTGAAATCATCGAAAATCACTTTCAAACAATTGATGAAGCGTAAAGGATATTTCTTTAAGAGAAAGGGAAGCTGGGGTGGCTCAAATCGCTTTCCAGGAGGATTTCGTAGAAACAACAAAGGAAGGAATGGTTGGTGGTGTCAGATTATCCATCTCAAAGAAAACCAGGGGAAATATCTTACTGAAGGTGTGGGAGCATAATATATCAAAGAGAAGAGAAAGAGCTAAAGAGATGAAGAATTCTTTTGAAGAGACATTCGACCTGATAAATAAAAATTTGTTGAACCTTGACAAGGAGGATAGCATCGAGACACTGGGAAAAATTAACATAGCCAAACACCTGTTAGACATCAAGGATAATGTTGAAAAGGAAGAAGCCAAAATATCCCAACTGAGTCAGGTTGAATTTTCCGAAGTGGACAAATGGTTAATAAAACCAAGTTTACAATTATTGTCCATCATCAGGGAAGACCAACAAGTAGCAAGACGAATTCCACAGCTGGCGAAGAATTTTTACACTTTCAAGGCCAAAAATCAAGTAGAGCCCTCCAGGTTGACAACCCAGTTGATTGAAAGGTGTGTTAGTTGCATCAAGTGGGGGAAAGGGCAGGATTTTGGTGTTAAATGATGACATGCATTATTCTATTCTATTTCTGGGTACAAGGGAGCAAAGAAAGGAAGGCGTTCCACCTATATGGCAGAAGACAAAGAGCGAGGAAATGAAACGTTTCCTTTCCTCAATTGTAATCAAAGGTTTCTAGAACGAATGGAATTTGAAGTGTTTTTTAGGCTTGTATAAATAGGCATTTTGAAGAAAGATAAGGGGATTTTTCTTTTGGCATATTGTAATAGGGAAATTTTCCATCACCAGGAATTAATACAAAGTGAATTGAAGACTCCATATTTTGTCAATATTGATTTATGTTCTTTCTTCTGTTATTTCATTCTTCATGACATTTTTATATGCATCTTTGATGAATGCTTTGGCTGCAATTTGGTACAACCTCTAATGTGGAAATAATGTTTTAGTTATCTAATTATTTGCATCTTTTCTTCTGTATCGGCTATTAGTAGGTACAAGACCTATGGATTACTTAGATCACTATATTTTACGCTTCATTAAAGTGTTTCTCCTATTTTTCTTCTTTTTTTACAGCATGAGATTCCTCTGGAAATGATGCCTCACATTGTCTGACAACTCTATGTTTCTCTTTCGCTTCACACATGGTTCCAAATTTTTAACTCAATTATGGAAAACAACCTTTGATTTGTTAAACTACTAATTTGTCTCATGGGATTTTTTCTCTCGTATAAATAAAAAAATTGAATCAACAACTTAAAAACAACAACCTCTTAAATCTTTGTTCCTTAAATGATTGTCCCTGTTGCAAGGCAACCTCACATAAAACCTGACCTCTTAGACCAAACCAACATCACCCTAAACCTCTTTGACACTATATTAATAATTGCAACCACCCGAGTCGAACTCGAACGTTCATGGGCAACCATTGAATGAGACATAACCACTCAAGAACAAGTGGAGGTTAGACACAAATGACTTAGAAATCAACTATAGTTTCTCTTTCAGTTGTTTGCTTCTTCCCTTATCTATTACACTTTTCTGGATTCCTAGACTCTATACTTCCTAGCCTTAAGTACAGACTCTAGAACAACATCTTTCTGGCACCATTGTCAATGACAGAGAATTGTAGTCACTTTCCCCTGAGAGAACGACATTTCCAAGTTTCATTTTTTGATAGTGAACAAAGAGGGAACACTTTGTTAAGGATAAACCTTTATCATTCACTTGGCGAATCCACTTTTAATTAAGCTAGCATCCTTTCGAAGGAACACCAGATAAAACCCAGATGCTAAACATACCGTTCTAGTTTCCGACCCTGAAAAAATACTAAAACCAAGGGGTCTTTTAAAAACAAAGTTGTTGTTTACCAACCCAAGTCTACTCAATCTAAAGATAAGACCTTTCTTGAACCTATTCCCTCACGAGAACCTTCTCTCGGAAAAACATCGAACAATACTGGCAAAGCCGAGACCCTAAAGTCCGAGCAAATCCTACCCGAGATTAAGGCCGAAAACTCTCTAATTACCTCTTATGTTAGTAGGGGTGACACGCCTACTGTAAAGATCATCCCTATCAATATCCCATCGACTCTCAATATAAAACTCTCTGTCACTAAAGGCCTCGAATAAGTTTCCACACCCACAAATTTGACACCGGTGGGCTCTCCCATTTATATATCTTGCAAGTCAGAGGAACCGAGTCCTCGTTTACCCTCTCCCCCTTTTCCAACTTTCACCTCCCCTGGTAAAAAGTTCTCCGATTGTTTCCCCCTCCACTCTGAGGGAGCTAGAGAGTCACTATACATCTTCGCCAACCCTCTTTATAATGCACCAATTTCCTCTCCTAGTTCATCCATGGCCACCACTGGAGGATGAGCAGGGGGAGTAGGAGGTCAAGGACAACAAATGCCCCCTAGGTTTTTCACCAAACGTGCCGCTAGATATGCTCCCTTGGTACTTCCTATACCCCTCCATGATTTACCCTAAAACTATATGAAAAAATTACCCAAGTTCACAGGAGAAGGGGATCTAACCGCAGGCAAGCATATCAACTTCTTCGATCAATTCGCTGATATTCTAGGTCTCAAACATGAGGATGTGTATTCCCGTTTGTTTGTCCAAACCTTTGAAGGACAGGTAAGAACTTGGTTTCAAATCCTGCCCCCAGGTTCAATATTACCCTACGATGCACTAGAAGACCTTTTTCTCAAATAATGGGGTGAAAGAAAGGATCATTTATACTATTTGACCGAGTTCGGGTCTTTAAAGAAAAAGGGATCTAAAACTGTTATGGGATTTATCCAAAGATTTAACAAGTTGTACAATAAGATCCTTGTTGAAGTTAAACCATCCCAACCCACAACCAAAGTAACTTTTGTAGGAGCTTTTGAACCCAATTTCTCTCTACTATTAAGAGAAAGGAGAGGGGCCGACTTAATCCGAATGCAATATGACGCTGTGGAAATTGAGTCAAACATGATGGCTTCGTGTAAATTAAAAACGAAAATTGAAACAAGAAAAAGGGAAACCAAACGTTTTAGAGAACAAGTGGGTCCCTCTGGATATGGAAGGTCCTCAGATGACAAAATGGATGACATGGCTAGGATAGTAAAAGAGCTATCAAACAAAATCTCAAGAATGGAGCTAGACCAATCCAAATCTAATCAATTAATTAAGAGATAATTCAGGAGAAACCCCAATCCTCAAATTCAACAAAGACAAATTAAAAATGAAGATCAAAAAATTCAAACACTCTAAAAAATGAAAATTTTATTGGAGGAAGTGATATGCAAGAGTTTTAGGATTTGGAAGAAGACGTAAAAAATTTAGGCGACGACTGTATACAACCTCACTTGACGAAATAATATTATGAGAAATCTCTAAACATTGAACAATCATCAGGTGCAAATAATAACCTAAACAACATTGATGATCTCTCTTATCAAGGAATGGACAACACCATAATGGCAGAGCTCCATCATAAATGCAATCTGAGGCCTAAAAACAAACATGTGTCGACTGCTCAACCCAATAAAATTTTGCCTAGGGGTGAAACATATGAGCCTGTCCAGAAAGAGACCGAGACGCAAAATAAAAAAGGGAAAGACTCACAGAATATCAACCTAAAGGAGGCTGAAACCCAAGCGAGAAGAACTAATATAGTTTAAACGTGGACACTTGAAATGCCCAGAACCGCCGAAAATAAAACAGTGCAAACAAATAAAATGGATAGGAAAGAGTTTGAAGTTTCAGCCAAGGAAATGGATAAAATTGCGGAAAGTTTCTACCTAGAAAATGAGATAAATAATATCAAGATATTGATACCTTTGGTTGAGTTGGCGAAGAATCCTATGTACCGAAAGAAAATAACCAAGATGATAAATTTTTCAGATTTAGAGAGTCAGTCTGATGTGATAAATCTGGAAGATGATAAGCCTAATATCACTTTTGGTCCACATTTTGAAGGTGTCAGAGATACCGTCGCCCCCTTCTATATTACCCTGAAAGTGCATGATCGGTTGTTGCATAATTGCATGCTAGACTCTGGGGCCTCCCATAACGTAATGCCCAAATCCATTATGGATAGAATAGGCCTTGAAATCACCAGACCCTATGGAGATATTTACTCGTTCGATTCAAGGAGAGTCAAGTACATGGGCATGATCAAAGATTTAGTAGTCTCCCTCGCCTAGATTCCAGTGAAAAATGTCCTAATGGATGTATTTGTCGCTGATATACCCCCGAAGTATGGTTTTCTATTATCTAGATCTTGGGGAGCCAAGCTCGGGGGATCCCTTCTGCTAGATATGACCTACTCCATGATCCATGTTTTTGGCGGGCAGTTCACTTGGTTATATAGGAAAACATGGTTGGCAAATACGGTAAGTGATCCTCAGAATCCTAACAATTACCCTGCTTATATCATCGATCAAGAACTAAGAAATTGTATTCTCTCTTTTGACGATAGTGAAAATAATTGTACGGAATAAAGTTATATTGACGAAATCAAAACTGAAAAGACAACTAAAAATGTGTATAACACTGGAACGTGGAAAATGTTTTTCGATGGTGCTTCATCATGTGAAGGAATAGTTGTGGGCGTTCTTTTCGTAGCACCTGAACATGAATTCATCATCCCCTTCTCTTACAGGTTAAAGTGGGACATAGACTACACAAACAACGTATGCAAATATGAAGCTCTAGTCTTGGGATTGGAAGCTGCCAAGAAGCTAAACATAAAGAACTTAGAGGTCTATGGGGATGAAGAACTGATTGTGAAGTAGGTAAATCGACAGTACCAGTCCAAGCACCTAAGACTGAGGTCCTACATAAATTGTGTCTGGGATCTAATGGAAAATTTCTTTTCGTCGGTAAAGGTCCATTTCATCCCACGAGCTGAAAACCAGTAAGTCGATTCATTGTCCAAAGCAGTGTCAACTTTCATGCCGCCTACTGCTTTCAAATTAAAATACCACATAGAGGTAAGGAACAAACCATCCATACCAAACAACATACAATATTGGTAGGTATTCGAAGATTACGAACATATCAAAAAGTTTCTGGAAATGGTGGATGATTTCTGTGAAACTCACATTGACCAGGAAAATCAAAATGACCATACCTAGATTATGCAGGAAGGGGAGGAGCCTCAGGAGTTCCAAGAAAAAATCGCAAATCATCGCATGCTAGTTTTAAAAAAAAATCATATCCCTAAGGGCCTGATACCTATGGAAAGGTTGTTTGACCAAAACGACATGCCTCTGAAGTCTACCTTGTAGCCCCAACCAGAGGAGGTCGAAGACTGTGATGTAGGCACCACTAAAGAACCTAGGATAGCGAAACTATCAAAGTACCTTCCTCCCAAGATGAAAAGAAAGTATGTAGACTTACTTGGGTGGTACAAGGATGTTTTTTCATGGACTTACGATGAGCTGAGAACCTACGACACCTCTGTGATCGAACAAAAGATACCATTGAAACCTAGAGTTAAACCTTTCAGACAGAAGCTCAGACAAATCAACCCCATTTTATTACCCGTGGTAAAAAGAGAAGTGAAAAATCTCTTAGACACAAAAATAATCGTTCCTCTTAGGTACTCTGACTGGGTGGAAAACCTAGTCCCAGTCAGGAAAAAGAGTGGGGAAATCAGACTGTGTGTGGATTTCAGAAACCTAAATAAATCCTCTCTCAAGGACAATTATCCCCTACCCAAGATGGATCACATCTTAGAAAATGTAGTTGGTGCTAATAGAATGTTGATGATCGATGGGTTTTTGAGTTACAATCAGATTGCGGTCAATGAAAAGGATAAGGAAAAAACTGCTTTCACTACACCTTGGGGTACATTCATGTATGACAAAATGCCTTTTGGTATGATGAACGCAAGTGCCACCTTCTAGAAATCTACGGACATCGCCTTCGTCGGTGAAAGAGACAGATTCATGGTTATTTACCTTGATGACCTGACTGTGTTCTCTAAATTCGACAAAGACCACGTGATACACCTCCAACAAACGTTCGAGAAATGCCGAAAGTTTGGTTTTTCCTTGAACCCCAAAAAGTCTCATTTCACGATGCAAGAAGGTATACTCTTGGGCCATATTGTGTCTCGGGATGGATTTAAAATCGATCCTAAAAGGGTTGAAGCTATAGACACCATAAATATTCCTAGAAACATTAAAGAAATTTAGTATTTTTTAGGAAAAACAAATTTTTTGAGAAGGTTCATTCCGAATTTTGCTGAAATTGTGAAATTGATCACAAATATGCTCAAGAAAAATAGTGTAGTCAAATGGATGGTCGAAGCCAAAGTGTCATTTTCCCGGATAAAGAAAGTTATAAGCGAAGCACCTGTACTAGCGATCCCTGACTACCTGAAAGAGTTTTTGATTTTCTCATTCACATTTGAACAGACAATTGTAGCGGTACTCCTCCAAAAAAATGAGGAAGGTTTCGAGAAACCAATAGCATTCTTCAGTAAAATTCAGAGATGCCGAATTAAAATATGATATAATGGAAAAACAAGCATACGCTATGGTAAAGGCTCTAAAAATTTTAGGACTTACATGCTACACTCCAAGGTGATAACATACCTGTGTTGTAAAGGACATATTGGTACAACCCGATAGTGACGGGAAGAAGGGTCAGTGGCTCGCCAAGATCCAAGAATTCAATCAGGAAGTGAAGCTGACAAAACTGGTAAAAGGAAAGGGTTTGGCTAAGCTCATGGCTGAAATGAACTTCCAAGCACTTGGGATAAATAACCTGCAGGAATATGAAGGAGATGCGAACATAGATGCTTTCGATGACCAAATATCTATGACTGAAATCGAAGAGATGTTTGTTTCATCAAGCTGGTATAAAGACATAGTCTCCTACTTATTGACCCTGAAGTGCCCTGATGATCTGTCTCCATCTAAGACCAGGACACTAAATCTACATGCAGTGAAGTACTGTATATCTGAAAGAAAATTGTATTGGAAGGACCCATTAGGCTTCCTAATGTTTTGTCTAGTGGAATCTGAAACAGAAAAGGTCATAAACGAATTTCACGAAGGGGTATGTGGAGGACATCACGCATGGAGGGCGACAACTTATAAAATCATGAGAGCGGGATATTATTAGCCTAGGCTATTCTTAGATGTCAACGACAAAGTCAAATCCTGCAACCGTTGCCAGTTGTTCACAGGCAAACAAAAACTCCCAGCTCTACCTCTGGTCCTGGTAAAAGTAGAAGATCACTTTCAACAATGGGGATTGGATTTTATAGGCGAAATCAACCCACATTCTAGCGCTCAACATAAATGGATCCTGATTGCCACATATTACTTCACCAAATGGGTGGATGCCATTCTTACTAGAAAGGAGACCAATTCAGTGGTTATAGATTTCCTGGAAGAGAACATACTGTCCAAATTCTGCTGTCCCTGAAAGATAGTCATGGACAATGCCCAGGCATTCAAGTCTATGTCAATGGTTAGTTTTTTCCAAAAAAATAACATCATATTGGGCCACTCCACCGCATATTACCCTCAAGGAAATGGGTTAGCCGAATCATCAAATAAAAGTTTAATTACCATAATTAAGAAAGTGCTGAGTGAAAACAAAAAATCTTGGCATGTGCATATCAAGTATGCTTTGTGGGAAAATCGGATAGGCATGAAGAAATCTATTGGCACTTTGCCTTTCCAACTGGTATACGGGACTGACGTGGTATTTCCTATAAATCTAGCACTTCCTGTAATGAAGTTCTGGAAAGATGAGAAAGAAGAACCAAACCATGTCACAAGGATAATAAACTAGTTGATTGAGGTTCACTAGCACATGGCTGAGGTGGACGAAAGGATGTAGAAATACTAGGACAACATGAAAGCGCTATTCGATCATAAGGCCAAAGATAGGGAATTCCTCCCTGGCGAATTGGTTTTGAAATGGGATGCTAGGAGGGAAGACTCTGCAAAACATGGAAAATTTGACCATATCTGGTATGGACCTTTCAAAGTCATAGCTTCCGAAGGGAAGAATTCGTTTCTATTAGAAAATCTAGAGAGTAAAATCCTCAATGCCCCTGTCAACACACGTTATTTGAAGCACTACATGCATTGAATGATTGTTCCGAATTTCCACTGTATATAGAAGTTTGTTTTCTTTGTTTTTGTTTTAGAGATTTTTGGTAATTTCTACTTTCATCGCAAATAAAATAGGTTAGAAATTTCTTAGAAGTTGGGATACGAAAGTTTTCAATAGGTTGATTTCCATAAATCTTGATGCCCTGATACTTTTCATGTTGTTTTCCTACAGGATTACAACTTACGGCCCACACACTAAAGGGAGAAAATGTACGATCACGCATTGGGAAATTGACTCGCCCAAAATAGGTGATAAAAGAAGATTTGGTAAGAAGAAAATGAAGTGGTAAGGCAAGGTTATAAATCTCCAAAACATCTGGTTTTCAAACAAATATCACTTAAGAATACAAATGATCTCATGAAAAGAATATGTTTTCTTGATGTATCATTAAAGAAAAAACTTTTAATAGGGATTTAAAAAAAAAAAAGCTCACCTGGACATTTTAAAAATATTTAAATCAAAGAAGGAAGTAAAGCCTCTCCAAGAAAGAGTTCTAAGAGTCAAGATTGCGTTGTATGGCCTGAGTTTTGATACTTAAAAACCTTCTTTGTCATCTCCTCACTGTCCTTGGATCTCTCTCCTTGAAACCCAGATACCTTCCCCTGGCCTCTACAGAGGAAGAAGAGGTTACGCTTCATCTCCAGAAGTTGGCAAGCTAGTCTTAGAGAATAAGCCATCCATCACAACTCCTCGGCCTCCTACCGAGAAAAGTTATGTGCAGGTTGTTCCTAACTCTCTTAGGTTTTTTAACAGGCTTCGAAGGATTAAGTCTTGCTCAAAGGAAGATCCCTAGAAATAATTTCTCCCGTAATTTTCTAGAGACTAAGATGTTTTGAAAATCAAGAAGAGCTTGGTCCATAGAAATCCAGGCAAGTAGACCAGCCTCTGTTGTAATTATTACATAGATATCACCCCTGGTATGCTTATATTGATTGATTACCCCCACTTCATTTAAAACATACGTGGAAGATGGTGAAAGGAAATTCAAATTGATTGCCCCCATCTAGTCCATGGAGATGATGAAAGGAAATTCATAAAACGATTGTCCTCATCTCAACATTTAAATGAAAAATTACATTGAAGTGGTGAAAGGAAATTCAATAAAGGGAGCCAGATAACTTCACCGGGGTACTGAACAGGCCTGCTGGAAGTGAATCAATATCTAAGATATCTGGAAGGCTATCATACATGTATTACATTGTACTCTAGTAACCAAATTCTTTCGAAACTGGATCTACATCCCAAACTCATGCAGGGTTCCCTGATTAAGAACATGAAATTCACTTCGTTTGATGCAAGCCAAAACCCACAGGACCCGTCGAATTTCCTAATATTGTTTTGATCATCTTAAGAAGTACCGAGATCAGTATCGAGAAAAGGAAAGTTACTGAATGGACCGCAGCTGAGTTTAGAAGGCGTTTGAGTTTTAAAAAATATTTTCAAAAGTAAAGAAAAAATCTCAAGTTTCCCTCTATACCCTCTTCCTAAGCTAGTTTTCACAGAAGCAAACTAGCAACTCCATCTACCCAATACAAGCACTTGGTCTACTATTCTTCTTGTCCCGCAAGGAGACACGATCCCTAGTTAGAGCCTATGTTGGAACATATTATTTCATTTTTATACTCTTGGTTCAAAGGTTGGAGCCACCCTTCTTTCTAAATAAGTAAGAGGTTATAATTAATCCCAAAAAGTCGGATTTTGGGATCTTGTGTATTTTACGATGTACCTACCAAGCCCCGGTATCTCGACGCGTGAAGTAGTGATAAGGTTTAGTTCTAAGCACCATTATCGAGCCTTTAAGTAAAGATTGTTTGATGTCATCACCTCATGCTCTCGCGTTTCAGGAGTTACTGGTCGAACACTTTCGAAACTACGAGATGCGAACCTACGAAGTCTTTTCAAGTCACTCAGGTAAATATCAAGAGTAATCTTTTTAAACCATAGTTAGTCTCTATCATGATTTCATGACTTAGTGATTCTTTCCTTAAAACGAAATACCTTTGTAACTCCAATCCCCGAAGTCAAGATATTCATTAATTAAGATGGGTTAATTAAAAGCTTAAGTTAAATCACAAATTATAAATAATTTCGCACCATCGCGACTTTGGGCTTTTGGGTCTCAAAGGCTAAAAGAGAAATCATCCGATACGACGAGCGCCAAAAAGGGGATAAAGGACTAAAGGCATGAAATTAAAGGAGCCAAGATGGATTAATTAATTCCTTGAGTATATTTTAACTGTACAATCTACGGATGAATATTTTAACGTTTCTGCTCTTTTCCCAGGTTACGAGTCGTCAAATATTTATGGCATTTATTTTAATTTCATTGAAGTAATTGACAGTAAGATCCCACTTATTTTCTAAAATATTTATATTAAACAGTTTAACCATTCTGTCGACAAGGACTAGCACGAACTTAAGTGTTTAAGTAGAGGGTTTTCATTCATTATCTCATCTTTCCTTTCTATTGTGCACATAGATATTTCACCAAGATAACTTATGTCTGTGTTTTCAATATTTTGCGACAAGGGATCTAATTGCAAGGTCATACACCATGGCACCATGAAAAGCGCCCAAGGCAGTCATCATGAGATCAGGCCAAGGTTCATATATTGTTTCTGATACTTCGCCTCAAAGTATCAATACTATTAAAACATGGACGCATATTTCCACTGTTCTGTAGCCCAAGGTGATAAATTGCTCAGATGATTCCTACAATGAGGAGAATGATGACATGTCCACCAAATAAAAAATCATTTCTCATGTGGATATGCACAAAATAGCAGCAAGGCCACGACTTCTCCCCTATTATGATATGGTCAGATGGGCACTGAACCATGTAGACCTCCTGACTAGAATGATTTTCAACAAACAGAGGGAAGCAGTCAGGTCTTTCAGACCAGTGCACCTATAGGCAATGTATAAATTGTCACCCACTCCAAATCATATTTACAATACCAAATTCCTAGAGGAGTTCAAAAAGAAGGAATGGGAGCAGTTTGGGAAAAAATTGTCTGATCTAATCAAAGACTGGGTTTCACACCTCGCAGAATTCAGGGCTGATACTAATGGAATTTATTTAATCTCCTCTTTAGAGCCACAGTTCAAGTATGTAGCGATGACGACCTGTAGACTGTACGAGAAGGAGGACACAACTCACTTTTTCCTCCCATGGGTGCTGCTCATTTATACAGTCGCTGAATTTTTTTCTTTCTACTAGGCCAAACTGATGTCGGGCAGTCTCACCAGTCGAATTACTGAATATTGAGTGAAAAAATCTAGTGGGAGAACATCTTCATTCTTTATGTCTGCCTATATCATGGACACTATTTGCTTCATGACATTGTTCCCATTGATGATATGGAGCTAGACTCTGTCTAATGCTGAGCCTATCCATGTCTACCACTTGAAGCTTTGGGAGGATAAGGCCAAAGATTTCATCTAAGAGATTTTTAACTGGGTAACGGTACCGATGCATGTTGTTATCTTCAGCCATCCACCTCCTTGGATTTCAAATAACATCACAACAAACTTGAGTAATGTAGTAGATTGGTATATAGAAGCAGAGTATTCATACATCAGGGTTTTCAGCACCTCCATTCTTGCCCCATGTTTTGTCGTTATTTCTGTCAGATAAAATAATATGCCACGAGATTTCCAGGCAAGCTATCCTTGGCAGAATAAGAAAGGAGCTCAAAGTAATATCGAAGAAGGTATGGCCACCCTTCCCCATTCACATTGGGTCATACTCTTTATTATATTTTGGCCATGGCCAAAGCTAAGGCCACGACCTTGGAGGAAATGAAGTTGCCATGCCAAAGCTAAGGCCACGACCTTGGAGGAAATGAAGTTGGTGAACATTGAGTTCAAAAAGCATGACCCAAATAAGGTTGTGAGTAATCACTTGGCGAATTGTGGCCTGAAGAGATACGAACATGAGGATTCACCCCATGATGAAATCTTCTAGGGTGCATGGTCCTACTCTGAAGTATTGAGTCAGATTCATGCCTTACCACCCAAATATATGGCCATTTTCCTCAAATTCAAGGAGCATTGGAATAGTTGCCTCCCCTTAATTTTACAGGGAAAAACCCCAAAGGTTCTAGACGTACAGCAGACAGAAGCCAAAGGCTTAAAGAACTCAAGTCCTGGCAAGGAGAAAAATCAGGAAGGGACAAAACAAAAGGATACCTTGGAACATGGAGCCAAAATCCCCGATTGAGGAGAGAAAAACCTAGAGGCAGTTGCGCTAGGCAAGAGGGTACTAAGTCAAATTGAGATACCCTCGCAAAAGGTAGGCGAAACCTCACTGATCACATCAAAAGAGATGGTCACAGACACTACCCCTAAACAATCATCCAAGGAAATCGACAGTCCAATTGTTGTTATCACACCCTTAAAGTTCACAAAGGGGAATCCCGATGCAGGATGGATTTTCAATGAAGAACTGACGCCCATTTCTATAGAGGAGTTGCCTCCTAACGAATTTTTCTTTGATAAAAAAAGGAAGGTTGTGGTGAGGCAAGAATTATATCAAAGAGGGGGTGTAGTGGCTAAAAAATTTAAAATCATGACAGATGGAAAGGCCGTGAAAGAGGAAGAATTCACCGAGGAGATAGAAGGAACATTAGGAGCTTACGCTATGACAAATCAATACTCAGTTGCAACTCTGAAGCCATAGTTGAAACGAAATAACCTCTTGATAGGTAAGTTGGAGGCAAAGGCAATTACGGTAGAAGAAAAAGCCAAGAATTAGGCGAACAAAGGTCTCGAGGAGGCTAGAGCAGCTGACCAACAAGAAATCGAGCAACTTAGAGCCAAGCTCGAGAAAATGCATCCATCGGTCCAGATAAAACAAGCATAGGTAAGACAACAAGAGGAGTTAATACAACAATTGTAGTCAAAACTGATTTCTACCGAAAACTAGGCCATAGATATGGATACATTCTGGTACCAAGCCACCGAGATCCAACAAAAAGTGGAAATAATTCAGCAGGGATTTCTTTGCAAAGTGGAAATCATCCAAAATCACTTTCAAACAATTGATCAAGCGCTAAATGATATTTCTTTAAGAGAAAGGGAAGCTGGGGTGGCTCTAATCTCTTTCTAGGAAGATGTCGTAGCAACATCAAAGGAAGGAATGGTTGGTAGTGTCAGATTATCCATCTCAGATCAAACCAAGGGAAATATATTACTGAAGTCCTGGGAGCATAATATATCAAAGTGAAGAGAAAGAGCTAAAGAGATGAAGAATTCTTGTGAAGAGACATTCGGCCTGATAAATAAAATTTTGGTTAACCTTGATAAGGAGTATAACACCGGGACACTGGGAAAAATTAACATAGCCAAACACTTGTTAGACATCAAGGAGAATGTTGAAAAGGAACAAGCCAAAATATCCAAGTTGAGTCAGGTTGAATTTTCCCCAGTGGACAAATGGTTAATGAAACCAAGTTTACAATTATGGTCCATCATCACGCAAGACTGACAAGTAGCAAGAGGATTGCCACAACTGGTGAAGAATTGTTACACTTTTGAGTCCAACAACCAAGCAAAGCCCTCCAGGTTGATAACCCAGCTGATTGAAAGGTGTGTCAGTTGTGTTGAGCGGGGGAAAGGGCAGGCTTCTGGTGTTAAATGATGACAGGCATTATTCTATTCTATTTCTGGGTACAAGGGAGAAAAGAAAGGAAGGCGTTATGCCTGCCTGGGGGAAGACAAAGAGTGAGGAAATGAAACATTTCCTTTCCTCAATTGTATTCAAAGGTTTCTAGAACAAATGGAATTTGAAGTGTTTTTTAGGCTTGTATAAATAGGCATTTTGAAGAAAAACAAGGGGCTTTTTCTTTTGGCAAATTGTAATAGAGAAATTTTCCATCACCAGGAATTAATACAAAGTGAATTGAAGACTCCATATTCTGTCAAGATTGATTTATGTGCTTTCATCTGTTATTTCATGCTTCATGACATTTTTATATGCATCTTTGATGAATTCTTTGACTGCAATTTGGTACAACCTCTACTGTGGCAATCATGTTTTAGTTATCTAATTATTTGCATCTTTTCCTCTATATCGGCTATTAGCAGGTACAAGACCTATGGATTACTTAGATCACTATATTTTATGCTTCATCAAAGTGTTTCTCTTCTTTTTCTTCTTCTATTACAGTGTGAGATTCCTCTCGAAATGATGCCTCACATTGTCTGACAACTCTATGTTTCTCTTTCACTTCACACATGGTTCCAAATTTTTAACTTAGTTATTGAAAACATTCTTCAATTTGTTAAACTACTAATTTGTCTCATGAGATTTTTTCTCTCGTATAAATAAAAAAATTGAATCAGAAACTTAAAAACAACAACCTCTTAAATCTCTGTTCCTTAAATGACTATCCCTGTTTGTTAAGAACCAAATATCAATATAGCATAGAAAATCGTCAGAAAAAGTACTCAACGCCTTGAAAAAGAGATAATTTCAGATAACAAGCCTCTTCGAGGGGGCAACCTCCTTTTACCCCACTTAAATTTTCAAGTACAAGATGATTCAAAATGAAAATGTCTTCTTGGTATATATAGGAGACTAGGAGGTATAATTACAACTAATGGCCTAAAGCCGACATAAATAAAATAACATTACTAATATAATATGCCCCAATTAAGGGGTAATGAGCCAATATTAGGGCTTAACATGCCCCTCCCCTTGAGACAAGTGTTGTATGCAATGCTTGAGTAACTTTGGATGCTTCTGTATAATATACTCATCTTCCCAAGTGGAATCTTCAGCCGATAGTTTCCTCCATTTAATGAGATACTCTGAAATGGATCTATTCCTTTGTTGGATCATGTTGTCATTGATGTCAATGGTTTGATTGATTGATGTCATTGATTGATGTCAAGTGATTGATTGATGTAAAAGGATTGATTTATTGATGATTTATGTAATATAATATGTATTGTCCTTGATGAGAATGCATAGATGAAGATGGATCAATGAGTTGTCATTGATACATGATGAATATGGATTGATGTGGTTCCATTGGTATATGATGCATTGTTGGAAAAATGTAT
>ML782734.1:880377-891372 GCA_009831015.1 Picea engelmannii
CTTGCCATCAAACTTCCTCATATCAATCTTAGGAACGTGGTTGGTATTCAAACCAAAGTTGGAGTTTCTCCATTCTTGATTCACCTTCCTTGTGTCCTCATCATGAATTTCATGGGATGCATTTTCACTTTCAAGTGTCTTCTTTGTTACAAAATTTTTCAATACTTCCATGATATCGCCTTTTAAACCATCTATCTTAGTATCCAACTTATCTTCCATTGAATCCATCTTAGTATCAAACTTAGCTTCCAACTTAGCTTCCATTGAATCCATCTTAGTATACAACTTAGCTTCCATTGAATCCATCTTAGTATCCAACTTAGCTTCCATTGAATCCATCTTATTTTGTAGTTCATTTATGTCCCTATGCATTTCTTCACCTTCATCAAGAGTCCAAGTAGGATTTTCTGGAGGATTATTTGGTGTAGAAGTTCCCTTTTTGGATGGCATGTTGGCCAGGTATCACTTTTGAACCTTGATTTTGAGGTGGTTCTGCTAGACAATATTTCTTCTGTTGACAGTTGTATCTCCCAAGTTTCGGCCCTTCTGAGTATGAAACTTTCTTTTATGTATTTATCTAATATTTCTTCTCTGCAATGCCATAGGTCTGATCAAAATTGGATGTGTCAAGTGGAATTTACGGTAACTTCCCCACAACTTGTCGATTTTTGGCCTTTCCAGGAGATCTCACTTGTATAGTGTTCTTTGCACAAAATAATTGATATAAAATTATGAAACTCACACCAGAGATACTACAGACTGTCCACGATCCAATGAAACTAGTCCCATGCAATTTGGATACTCTAAGAAGAAGTTATGATTTTTTTACTTGGAACACCTTCTTGACACTAGTCAATAGGACTAGTCAGATACCCTATCTTACATAGGGTGTATCTACAAATTTACGATGATCTAGAAGCTGAAATTTTTATCACAGATACCTTACTAATTTATGTAAATATCCTCCAGAGTTCAGGGTATGAAATGTTACAAAACAAAAATTATAGCGAAAATTTCATCTAGAGCCCTATGTTGTATAGGCTGTATCTCCAAAAGTATAAGGCCTCAGGAGATGAATTTTGAACCCAACGTACCTTGATTCATATAATAAATATCCTCCAAGTCGTTCCTTCTGAAACATTGTAGAAAAAATGTTATAGTAAAAATTCCAAGGTGTCTCAGATGTAGTAGCGAAACCCCAAGACCTTGAACTCTGATACCATATGTTAACAACCAAATATCAATATAGCATAGAAAATCCTTAGAAAAAGTACTCAACGCCTTGAAAAAGAGATAATTTCAGATAATAAGCCTCTTCGAGGGGGAAACCTCCTTTTACCCCACTTAAATGTTCAAGTACAAGATGATTCAAAATGAAAATGTCTTTTTGGTATATATAAGAGACTAAGAGGTATAATTACAACTGATGGCCTAAAGCCGACATAAATAAAATAACATTACTAATACAATATGCCCCAATTAAGGGGTAATGAGCCAATATTAGGTCTTAACACTGTTGCAAGGCAACCTCACATAGAACCCAGCCTCTCAGACCAAACTACCATTACCATAAACCTCTTTGACACTATCCTAAGAACTGCAACCACCTGGGTCGAACTCGAATGTTCGTGGGCAGCCATTGAATGATATATAGCCACTCAAGAACAAGTGGAAGTTAGACACAGATGACTTAGAAATCAACTATAGTTTCCCTTTTAGTTGTTTTCTCCTTCCCTTATCTTTTACCCTTTCTGGATGCCTAGACTCTATACTTCCTAGCCTAAAGTACAGACTCTGGAACAACACCTTCAAACTCAGAAAATTACAAGTCTCTTACAATCTTGACATTGTCATGATGATACCTTAACATCCATTACAAAATAATTCCCATAATGATAATTGGATTTCTCATAGCCCTATGGGGCTTATTTATACATGAAAAATCATTGAGAAGTGGATGGGACCAAATCCCAATGCTCAAATTTCAAATTTACAATTTTAGATAAAATCCTCAAAAATCTGGGTTTTATTTCAATTTGGGTAGATTCGAGTTAGCCCCCCACCCATATCTTCCAAACCAATTCTAATTTTGAAAACTGGTCCACGTATTACTCATTTTTCCATATTCTAGACAAAACCCATTTCGTAGAATTTCTATATCTGATTCCATATGCACGAAAATCAAGGTGCAAGTTGGTAGTTTGAGATTTCCACTAATTTTAGCATAATCATTCCCCCCTGAGATGGAGGTCCACACGTGTGATATGGGTGAATTCTAACTTAGGTGTCCACATGTAAACGTGGCTCTGGACAAAACCCATGTACCCTATTTTCCTCTAGAAACTTTCCAAAATTTTGAATTATTTCTAGTACCGGATTGTTGTTGATGCTGGTACCGAATGACCTGGAGCATTCTGGTACCGGATGATTTCTAGAACATTATAGTACTTGATGTGTTTAATTGCGAGTACCCGATGATATGGAGTGTGAGTACCATATGACATGGAGTGTGAGTATCGGATGAACAAAGTATTGGTACTGAAGGAAATGAGTACTGGATGACATGGAGTATGGGTACTAGATGACATGGAGTATGGGTACCATATGACTGTTCAGGTATCGGTTGACTGTAGAACCTTCTAGTACCAGATGAATTGGATTATTGGATGACCTACAATGCGGGTACCGGAACAAGAACAGTACATGCATCGGAACATGGACAGTGCATATACCAGAACCTGAACAATATATAAGATGTTGCTTGGACATATAAACATAGGATTAAACCATCATTGAAAAAACTATTGTATAATCATCCTTTTATTCACTAAAAATATGGAAAATTATGTATTAACCACATAGGATGAATAACAAGAGATAATGGAGGTTTATGGTGTAACTAGGGATATATTAGTGAAAAAATGGGGGGAGAAGGTGTAATGATAAGTGTATTTGTATGGCAAAAAATATGACAAAAATGGAGCTCAACAATACATCCAATCATTAGGGTCATGGGCCCAATCTAAATCAATGAAACCAACCAATAAAGGATTCCCCCTTGAACTATAATGTTTCTCGAACTAAACTACACCATGAACATAGCAAAGTATCCTTTTAGTTGCTTTCCAATGGATTTCATGGGGTGTTTTCATATAACGGGCAACAATACCAACAACAACGAAAAGATCAGGATGGGTATGAGTCAAGTATAAGAGTCTACTAACTAATTGATGGTACATGGTGGAATCAACTTTGGGAGAAGTGGGAGAAGTACAGGCGGCAGCACAGGAAGAACATGTGAACAAATACCAGGTACCAGAGATCGCAAGATTTACAATAAAACAAGATGAAGAAAATTCTTCAAAGAAAAAGAAAGATGTCAGATACATAAAGGTTTGGAAAATAATTGAAAGAAAGGAAGGACAAGTAAATAAGGAATAGGTTCAAGATATTGTAATTTCAGGCATTATAGTGAAAGATGAATCCAAAAATAGAAAGAAAGAAGTCAAAGCTCAAAGAGATAATGAATATACCAATGAATATGATGATAAATCTACCAATGAAGATGATGATGAATACATATCAGAGAAGGAATTGTTCTGATCCATTCAACTTAGAGACTCCCAAGTAATATGAATATTAGACAGGGCGAGTCTATGTGATAGCTGTGACAAACCAAAGAACCATCCTTCGAGCATATTGCAGAGTTTGAGAAGACAGATTTAGATCAATCAATTAGTAGAAGTACAGTTTGATAGATAATCAAGACTTCATGATAGTATAGTGATAAATGGGTTAGCATTATGGACAGTTGTTCAAGTACAGTCTTGGACAATATGGACAAAGATGGATTCATAAGAACACTTAGTAGGTTTGGACATATATATGATAGTGGACGAGAGCATGGATTCATAGATTGGTTCAGAGAGTGGTTCAAAGACAAAGGAACATTATCATAATAGATGATAATTACACAGGAACTGGCTTGAACAATGCTAATGGAATCCAAATTGATAGATATGTTTAGGACACATGCAGTGCATACATCAGTTCACATTCAAAACAAAGTAATGTTCATAAACAACAATGACAAAACTCCCTACGAAATATGGAAAGGAAGCACATACAACAACCTCTACATCAAGGTAACTCAAGGTAATATTTTATTAATTGAAATTTATGTTGATGATATTGTTTTGGAAGTACTAATGATAGGTTAAGACAGATATTTGCAAATGATATGCAAAATGAATTTGAAATGTCATTACTTGGAGAACTATCCTTCTTTTTGGGTCTTCAGATATGTCAAAGAAACCAAGGAAATTTTATTTCTCAAACTAAGTATATCAAAGAAATGCTAAAGAGGTTCGGAATGGAATATTGCAAACAAGTTACCACTCCTATGCAAACCAATTTCAAGTTGAGAAAAGATGATGATTCAAAGTCTACAGTCTAGACACAATACATGTCAATGATTGGTAGCTTACTATATGTGATAGGATCCAGACCAGATGTAAGGCGGGTAGTTGGACAAGTGGCACAATTTCATGTAGCACCAAAGGAATCACATGTATCAGCAGTGAAGAGGATTTTTAGATATCTCAAAGGAACATAGGATATTGGATTATGGTATCCAAAAGGAAATGATTTATCACTTATTTCCTACACAGATGCAGATTGGGCAGGTTGCATGATGAGCGGTGAAGCACCAATGGAGCAACTTTCTACTTGGGTGAGTATTTAGTATCTTGGCTAATCAAGAAACAATCATCAATATCCTTATCTACAGCTGAGGAAGTGTTAAGCCCTAAAATTGGCTCATTACCCCTTAATTGGGGCATATTACATTAGTAATGTTATTTTATTTATGTTGGCTTTATTCCATTAGTTGTAATTATACCTCCTAGTCTCCTATATATACCAAGGAGACATTTTCATTTGGAATCATCTTGGAAATGTACATTTATGTGGGCATAAGGATTTTTCCCCTTTGAAGAGGCTTACTCTCTTTTTCAAGGCATTGAGTACTTATTTTGAGGTTTTTCTATGCTATATTGATATTCGGCTCTTAACATATGGTATCAGAGCTCAAGGTCTTGGGGTTTCGCTGCTACATCTGAGACACATTGGAATTTTTGCTATAAATTTATTTCTACAATTATTTAGAAGGAACATCTTGGAGGATATTTATTAGACAGATCAAGGTACTTTGGGTTAAAATTTCAACTCCTGAGGCCTTATAATTTCAGAGATACAACCTGTGCAATATAGGGTTATGGAATCATCCTGAACTGAGTCATTGTGGAATTTTCTCTATAAATATTTCTCTGTAACGTTTCAGACCCTACAATCTGGAGGATATTTGCATAAATTAGTAAGGTATATGTGGTAAAAATTTCATCTTTTGGGTCGTCTTACATTTGTAGATACACCCTGTGGAAGATAGGGTATCTGATTAGTCCTATTGACTAGTCTCAAGAAGGTGTTCCAGGTAAAACAATCATAACTTATTCCTAGAGTATCCAAATTGAATGAGACTAGTTTCATTGGATAGTGGACAGTCTTTAATATTTATGGTATGAGTTTCAGAATTTTATATCAATTATTTTGTGTGGGGCACACTATACAAGTGACATCTCCCGGAAAGACCAAAAATCAGCAAGTTGTGGGGAAGTTACCGTAAATTCCACTTGGCAGATCCAATTTTGATCAGACCTATGGCATTGCAAAGAAAAAATATCAGAGAACTACAAAAAATAAAGTTTTATACCCAGAAGGGCCGAAACATTGGAGATACAAAAGAAGAAATATTGTCTACTAGAACCACCTCAAAATCAAGGTTCAAAAGTGACACTTGGCTAACATGCCACCCAAAAAGGGAACTTCTACACCAAATAAGCCTCCAGATAATCATACATGGACTCTTTATGAAGGTGAAGAAATGTGTAGGGACATAAATGATTTACAAAAGAATACAGTAACAAAATATGAACTACAAGAGATGATGGAGGGTTTAAAAGGGGAGATCATGGAAGGATTGAAAATTTTCATAATAGAAAGGAATCCTGAAATTGAAAATGTATCCCATGAAATTCATGATGAGGACACAAGGAAGGTGAATCAAGAATGGATAAATTCCAACTTTGGGTTGAATACCAACCACGTTCCTAAGATTGATATGAGGAAGTTTGATGGAAAGGACCCAATCACATGGATACTTCAGATGGAGCAATTCTTTGATCTACATAATGTGCCACATACACAAAAGGTACGAATTGCTTCTTTATATTTAGAACCCAATCAATTTGTATGGTATTGATGGATTTTTTCTCTCAAATCACTCATCACTTGGACAATTTTCATGGAAGAAATGATAGCACACTATGGGGATACAAGGAGCAATACCTTCTTTAGCCAATTAATAAATCTCAAGCAAAAGGGTTCAGTTATAGAGCACATTGAGAACTTCCAAAGATTGAATATAAAGGTAACATATATTCCAGATTAGCACTTGATTGATGTATTCATAGGAACTTTAAAGGATAACATTCAACATGAGGTTCACCTTTGGGAACCCAAATCATTAGAAAATGCATTTAAGGTGACAATAAATGTTGAAAGTAAAAATATGTCTATGGCTACTAGAAGGACCAATCCCAACATCTATAGAGAGAATAATGCTCCTTCTTCTAAAACACCTCAACCTAAAAGGTTGACACCTCAACAATTGGAGGAAAGAAAAGCAAAAGGTTTATTCTTTAATTATGACAGCAAACACAGTAAGAGACATAAGTGTGGTGAGAAGAAATTATTCTACATATATTGTGAAGAGGAAGAAGAAGAAGAAAAAGAACCATCTCAAGATGAAAACATAAAAGAAATTTTGTCTGAAGAGTTGACTTCCACGATATCATGTAATGCATTGGATGGAATTAGCACTCCTCAAACCCTCAATATCGAAGGATACATCAAAAAGAAAAAGGTAATAGTCCTAATTGATTCTGGCAGTACTCATAATTTCACTCACTATAAATTACCCAAAGCTCTCAATTTCTTTGTATATCCAATGCGAGAGTTTCAAGTAATGATTGTAGATGGAGGAACTATCAATTGCTCAGGAAAATGAAATAAGATCAATCTTACTATGGGGGGATATTTAATGAATAGTCCAATGATTGTTATACCCATGTGTGGTGTTGATGTTGTACTAGGAATCCAATGGTTACAATCATTAGGAACAATAGCTTTTAATTTTCAAGAACTTTTCATGAACTTTTCATTGGAAGGAAAAGAAATTGAGTTAAGAGGTATCACAGGGAAACCTGATAAGGTTGTTGACTAGTTGAGAGGGGGAGGGGGTGAATCAGTTGTTACCGAGCTTAAACAATTATGCTTATTTTAAATTATTTCCAGAGAACTCAATGACTAACAATGCAGGGAAGTAAACAATAGTACATTCAACATCATTCACACATAAGAGATACACAGAGACAGATATTTCCTGAGGAAACCCATAAAGGGTAAAAACCTCTTCTTCTTTATATGATAAGTATTCTTTACATTATGTACATTATCATACTTATGAGCACCAACTCATAATGAGGCTACAACCTTTGTTTTGCAAGCTGCTATTTGCTGAGAGAACCAACTCTCTGGATTCTCTAGCACCCACTAGAAGGAAGCACCAACTCCCTAAGAGTTCCAGCACCAACTGGATGGAAGCACCAACCTCCAGTTACAAAAGCACCGACCTGTATATCATAGAACCAATGTTCTCCCTTGCACCACCCTACCACCCTGGTTTCTCTGGCTGCAACCAGATGGAAACTACAACTCCCTATGTTCAAGAACCCACTTGAACCTCTAAGGACAACAATCCTCCCTAGCACCTCCCTTCCACCCTAAAATATAAAGTTTGCTATGTATAAATTTATCACAGTGATACAACATTTATCATTGGCTTATCAGGCTTATCACTGTTCTACTATGCTTCTCTACTCTCATGTATCAGTGTCTCTCTGTCTGCATCTTCTTGTGATTTCTGATCTTCTATTTTCCTCTGCAAGAGCACCTCAGCTTTCCTTTACTGTCTCACTGTCTTGTTGCACGCATGCCTTGCACTTTCTGTGCTTCTGCCTTTTGTGCTCTGTGCACCATCTCCATTCAATGCACCATTTCTCTGTATTTCAGCTACTGCAAACTCCCCCTTCTTCACCCTGAATCACTCTCAACTACAACAAACCCAATCTCTTCTTTGTTCTCTATACTTATAGTCTCTGTGCACCTTGTGCATGCTTTTGCATGCTCTCCCCATATCGAGTGCTCTACCTAATCATCATTCCAACTCTTCAACTTCTCTGTCAATTAAACCCATGTGTCCATCATCACTGTGTGTTTTGCTGAGATTCCATCGCCTCTCTAGAAGTCAAGACTCTTCATCTTCTCTATTACAGTTGAAATCAACCTCTCTGTTGCAGTTACAGGCTTCAACACTCTTCCATATGTCAATCACGTCTATGACCAGTCTTCCTTCCACTGGCAGATTCCTTGAGACTCTTCATCTCCTCTAGCAATCACACAGAAGTCTCTTCGAGTCCTTTGGCAGAAACCATCAATGGTTTCTAGCAGTTACAGTGCAAACCTTGAAATGGAGCCTAGTTATGTTAGCTCTTTCCACTTACGTGACCACCAGCGGTGACCAAGCCTTATTCAAAAATACATTTCACAATTTCACATTTCGCGAATTTGTTGTGAGTCACTCTGACTCTTCCAACTCACGATCACGAAACTCGGGTTGATGTGCCTGTTTTGGGATTTTCGACGTTTCGTGTCTCAACACTTCGGCAATTCAACATTTGTGTGATCAAGTGTCTCGACACTCCAAGTCACGATCCCCAAAATGGAGCTTAGCTGGACTAGCTTCGATCATTTCGGCATTTATCTTTTCACCACTTCACGATTTCGCATGTCGTGAATTCCTATTACGAGGCATCTCGACTCTCCAATTCGCGATCCCTGAAACTCCAAAAAAGGATCTTATCTCTTCAATCTCTTCTCTACAACTCTTCAATGATGTGACCATCGGTAGTGACCACAACCTTATTCACACCTTCATTTCGCAATTCTACGTTTCGGCACTTCGGGACTCCTGTGTTAAAGAGTCTTGATTCTTGACTCTTCCAACTTCCCATATCCAAAACTTCGGTTCATTTTCCTATTTTGGGATCTTCGACGTTTTGCATTTCGGGATTCCGGGACTCTTGATGATGAAGATTCTCAACTCTTCCAACTCCGGGTATCCAAAGTTGTCATCTTGCTTTCGGGATTTTGGCATTTCACATTTCAATATTTCAGGACTCCTGTGGTGAATGTCCTTGACACCTCCACCTCCCGGTATCCAAAACTCCAAAATGGAGTCGGATCAATAGTTTGGTACTTCATCGTTTCACATTTTGGCGATTCGTCATTTCACAACTTTGGGACTCGTCATGAGTGTCCTTGACACCTCCACCTTCGGGTATCCGAAACTCCGAAATGGAGTTCGATCAATGGTCCGGTACTTTGTCGTTTTACATTTCGTTGATTCATCATTTATCGACTTTGGGACTTGTCGTGAGTGTCCTTGAAAACTCCACCTCCTGGTATCTAAAAATCCGAAATGGAGTCGAATCAATGGTCTGTGATCTTCCTTGCCTTACTGTTTTCCATCAATTGAACAAGCAAACTCTTGCACTCTGCGTGCACCTCTGCACTTATCCTCCTGAGCTTACGTTGTCCCTGTTTAGCTATCATTGCGTACTCTGATATTGCCATCAATGACAAGCACACCTACCTGTAAACATGTTGACAATATCCCCCTTTGGCATTGATGGAAACCATAAATGACTGCGCTAATATGTTTGGACCTCCAACTGTAGCATCTGGTCTGGACCTCCTCCAACTATAGCATCCGGTACGAACCACTCCTTTTCTCCCCCTTTGACATCAATGTCAAAAAAAACATTCTCCCCCTGAGTTGTTGCAACATTTTTAGGAGGTATCAGATATTCAATCAAATACAAAACTCCCCCTAACAGGATGGACTATCTTAGGTGTGAGACGGGATAACACCCAGCTTCTGTCGGAGATATTCAAAGGGTGTATTGGCTAGGGGTTTAGTAAAGATGTCTACAATTTGTTCTGTGGTTGGAATGCAACAGACCTGAACAACCTGATTGGTGACCTACTCTCTCAGAAAATGGTATTTTATGGGAATATGCTTGGTCTTGGAGTGGAATACAGGATTCTTAGACACACTGATGGCACTAGTATTATCACAATGAATTGGGATTGGTGCAACATATTTTACCTCCAAGTTTGCAAGTGTCTGAATCATCCATAATACCTGAGTGCAACAGGTAGTAGTAGCAATGTACTCTACCTTTGTAGTTGATAAAGAGATGGAACCTTTCTTTTTACTCAACCATGCTACTAGAGAATCTCCTAAGAAGAATGCACCTCCACTCGTTCTTTTCCTTTCATTCATGCAGTTAGCCCAATCAGCATCTGAGTAGACTGATAATTGAAAATTCTGATTCTTAGGATACCACAGGCCGTAGTTCATTGTTTCTTTCAAATATCTGAATATCCTTTTGACAGCTAGCAAGTGACTCTGTTTAGGTGTAGACTGGTATCTTCCTACCATCCCAACAACATGCATTACATCTGGACGAGATGCTATGATATACAACATATTTCCTATCATTGACCTATATGAACTTTGATCAACATCAGGTGAGTCATCATCCTTGCTTAATTTGCATCCAGTAACCATAGGTGTGCCCACAAGTTTAGAATATTCCATTTGAAACCCTTTCAACATTTCTCTTAGATATTTTTCTTGAGAAATGAACATCCCTTCAGACCTCTGAGTAATTTGCAGACCAAGAAAAAATGATAGTTCACCTATCATAGACATTTCAAACTTAGACTCCATGGCAGAAGCAAACCATTGTA